>JH651232.1:988548-1206702 GCA_000260095.1 Tetrahymena borealis | reverse complement strand
TTTTACAGGACCACAGTCTGATATATAAAATACTTTTTAAAAGTATGCTACATTTTTCCATTTTATTTATTTATGTATACACTTTCATGTTTTAATAGTTAGTTAATATTATTTTATCTTAGCATTATTATAATATTCTATTTATAAAATCTTAAATTCTTTATAAACTTACTCAACATCCAACTTCGAAAACAATTATGAGGATTAAAACAAATTCTTTTATTTAAAAAATAAATTATTAAAATTATTATCATATAAAAATGAGAAAAACAAAATTAAATACAATCCTAATCCTATTAAAAAGCTTAAAAAGCTCAAATAGTTATTTCCTATAATATTTACATTATACAGAAAAAAAGAAGAATATTGTGAGAATTAATTAAATTTAGGTTATTAGAATGAGAAATATGTTTAATATTGTAAATTTATAAAATTAAAGTTTTGAATAGTTCTTTAATATAGTCAAGCATTTTTATTTAATACCTCTTTTATTTACTTAAAAACTAAGATATTAGAAGAAGAGGATCTTAAATAATACTCAAATAAACTCAAATCTTCTTAATTAAAACTTTAATTAAATTTTTAAAGTTTTATCTAAATAGGTGAGAATTAGATTTAGTGAATCTTAAAAGATAAATCAAATTAATTTTAAATTAAGGATAAGAATGAAATATTCTAATTAATAAAAATATTTCTATTCTAATAAACTATTCACTAAGCAAAACTTAGAAATTAAATTGCAGTAAATTTATTTAAATATTATTCTAAATTTGCCAAAATGAATATTTCTTTTATAATAATTAAGAGAAGCTTTGATTTACAATAGATGATGAAAATATTAAAATAGATAGAAAAAAAGTAAGTCGATTGAATATTATTGGAGTTTTAATAGATAAATTAAATCTGAGAAATATCTTTAAAGATTTACTTTTATTACTAAAAGTTAAATGTAAATATGCATTAAATTATGTGCTGACTATTGAAAATATAATTTCTCAATTTATTAGGCTTGCTTGTATAATTTTTATCAAATATTTTAATTAGTAACATAGAATTAATTTATTCAAATATTCATATTTCTAAATATAAAAATCAAGAAAGTGTAGTGATATTTACTTTTCAGTGAATTAAAGTTATAGCAAAAATTAATTTTTTAGGCTATTATTGTATTACGTTTAATTGAGCAAATATTTGAAGCAAGTAATATTTTTGTAATAAAAGTTAATAATAAATTCATTAAATAATTAAAATTGAAAAATCTTAGAATTTATTTCTATTTCTAATAGCATTAAATTTAATAAAATACTTTTCTTTACTTTAATAAACATATTTTAGTTCATAGTTTTAAGCTTTTAGTTGGGGTAAAGTTTTATATTTTATATTTATTTGGTAAAATTTTAAAAGTATTAACTTGACTTATTTTTAAATTAACTAATTAATAAGATAAATTTAAAAGGTAGGTCAGTAGTAAGTATTCTAATAGAAAAAATAAAATTAATAAATATATTTTTTATATATTTTACTGCATTTGTTCATCTTACTTTTGTTTATATTTTAAATATTAACTAAAATTTATGATAAATAAAATGATTTTTTTAAAAAAAGAAGCTTATTTTTTTTTTATTTTAATCCAAACAAGTTTTTCTCTCCAAAATAGCTTGTTCCTCAATCAAACAATTTATCCAGGATTAATAAAATTAACTAAAGACAGTGATTTATTTTATATTCTAGTTGAGTCTCGATAAAATAAAACTACAGATCCTCTTATTTTATGGCTAAATGGTGGACCAGGATGTTCTTCTCTATTTGGATTTTTCGAAGAAAATGGACCTTTTAGAGTGAAAGATGATATATCTCTTGAAATTAATCCTTATTCTTGGAATAATATTGCCAATTTGATTTACTTGGACTAGCCTATTGGAACTGGTTACAGTAGAGCAGGAAAGTTAGATGATAATGAAGATAAAATAGCCCAAGATATGTATGAGTTTTTGATCTAATTCTTATAATTTTACCCTCAATTTCAAGGTCGAGATTTCTATATTACAGGAGAGTCATATGCTGGATAATACATTCCTTCTCTAGGATCGTATTTACTTAGTTAGAATAACCCTTAAATTAACTTTAAGGGAGTTGCAATAGGAAATGGATGGGTAAAATCTATTTCATAATTATTAAAAATTTTATTGATTATTTTTTTCTTAGTTGAAATAAATCTCTTTTTTAAATATTTAGGTTGATCCTTTTTATCAATTCCTTTCTTATGGAGACTATGCACTATAAAATAAACTTATTGAATAAAGTGTCTATCAGGTAGTAAAATAGAATCTAAGACGTTGTTAAACATATATTACTTTAAAGTCTGATATTTCAATCTAGAATATGTTATGTGACCTACCTTATTTTGAAATAGTAGGTACTAATATGACTTCTAGATTTAATGTCTATAATTATAAAATTCCTTGTGATGGAATGAGCTGTTATGATAGCAAAGATTTGAAAATATAAAAATTTGTTACTAAGCCTGATGTCTAATAACTATGGGGAGTGTAAGGTAGAAAGTGGTAAAGCTGTGTAGATGATGTATATTATGCTTTAAGTTAGCTACAATACCGTTCATCTGCTTCCTAAATTGCTTCACTATTAAATGCAAATATACAAGTTTTGATTTATTATGGAGACTTAGACTTTTAATGCAATTATATGTAAAATAATATTGGAATTAAAACATATTTATTAAATTAACTTTTTGAAAAAGTGGCGGAGAATACTGGATATAAAATTTAAAATGGGATAAGTAACAATAATTTTAGCAACTTAAATATCAGCCTTACTAGGTGAATGGAGAAATTGCAGGAAAAATAAAAGTAATTGATAATTTACAATTTTTAATTATTCATGAATCTGGTCATATGGTTCCTATGGATAAGCCATAAATATCATTAGAAATGATAAATAATTTTATAAATAATTGAAATAATAGAAAGATAGATTGACGATAGTTAGTTAGTAATTTATTTATTAAATATTTTTAAATCAATTTTTCTTTGTTTGGTAACATTTGAGCTAATTTAATCATTATTTTGATTTTACTTAAATTAAATAAAGTTAATTTAATACTTTTCTTTTCATAATTTTACCGTTGTATAGAATTATTCTTATTTTTTTAAAATTTCTTTTTTAGAAATTCTCAAATACAAAAAATAATAGTAAAACAAGTGGGATAGTTTATAATTTATTTCTCCTTTATTCTACCAAAAAATTCTGTAATTATATTGTTTTAAAGAATATTAAATGAGAAAGAATGACTTGACTAATATTTTAAAAACAGTTATGTCTATATTAAATTCTAATCATAAAAAAATTAGCATTTTAGTAAAAGAATTTTTTTTATAACCAAAAATAAAATTTGGTTTTTGAGATTTAAATAGCATTAATTAAATTAACCCAATAATTAATTTTAATATAAGCTATGGAATCATTAATGTTCTTAGAAGTTTTATAGAAGGTTTAAATGTAATCTAAATTGTTAATTTTGATAAATACTAATAATGTTATAACTTTAAAAGAATTAGTTGCTTTTACCAACATATAATTGAGTTCAATACTTAATTCTTTTATTTAATTTTTTTTTTAAATCTAATAATATTTTAAAGTATATATATACATTAATAAAATAAAAATAAAAATAACCTTTACATTACTAATCTAAAATGTAAAATAATAAAGTTATTCTTCTAATAGCATTGTTCATTTGTGGAACATTAGCCTTAAATAATCCAATTTTCTTGAATGAAACCTTCCATGCTGGATTGATAAATGTTAAAGAAGATAGTGATCTTTTCTACATACATTTTGAGTCTCGTTCTAATCCTTCTACAGATCCTCTTCTTTTATGGTTAAATGGAGGACCTGGATGCTCTTCTCTTCTTGGTTTATTTGAAGAACTTGGACCTTACAAGATCACTGATGACATTACCTTAGTTTCTAACCCTTACTCATGGAATTCGAATTCTAATGTAATCTTTGTAGATTAACCTGTAGGAACTGGACTCAGTAAAGCTGGAAAGAATGAATTGGAGAATTCAGAATAATAGATAGCTAAGCACATGTATTAATTCTTAACCAAATTTTTAATTTAGTTCCCTTAATATCTTGGCCGAGATTTTTATATTGCTGGTGAATCATATGCTGGATAATATATCCCTGCTATCAGTTCATTTATATTAAAAGCTGGTCATCTCTAGGTTAATTTTAAGGGTATTGCTATAGGAAATGGATGGGTAAACTTATTTTTTTAAATATTTTAAGCATAAAATATTGATAATTTTAACTAATAAATAAATGATTTATTATTATTTAAATTAGAAATTTAAAATAATATTTGAAAAATGAATTCTTTAATTAATATATTAGATTGATCCTTACTACTAACATCCAGCTTATAGTGAATACGCTTATAAAGTAGGCCTGATCAATGAATCTCAATACAATTCTATTTCCAGATAATTCAAATCCTGCTAATTCTTAATCAAAATTAATGCTCCAAATTCATTATAAAGCTATGCCTGTGATTCTCCTTATGAATAAATTACAGGAAATCCTTCAAAATTCAATGTCTATAATTACAAGGCACCTTGCATCGGTGATGGATGTTATGATGATTAAGATTTAAAAATTCAAAAATTCACAAGTAGAGCAGATGTACAATAGATCTTAGGGATTTAAGGAAGAGTTTGGGAAGCTTGTGTAGATAATGTACATAAAGCTTTGAGTGGGCTTGCAAATCGCTCATCTACTGAAGATATTATCTCAGTTATAAACTCTAACTTAAAAGTATTGATTTACAATGGAGATCTCGATTTCTAATGCAATTATTTGTAATAAATTTTTATCTAATACCAATTTATATATCTTACTATTTCTTTTATAACAACAGAGGAGGAGAATAATGGGCATAAAATCTATAGTGGAAGCACTAGAAAGAATTCCAATAAGCTGAATATTCACCCTTAACACTTAATTAATAAGAATATGGAAGAGTTAAGACCGTAAAAAACTTCTAATTTTAGGTTATTAACAATGCAGGACATATGGTTCCTATGGATTAACCAGAAGTTGCTTTACATATGATTAACGAATTTATTCACAATTGATATACCTTTAATTATTAAATTTCGCCTAAATACATATATATATATATATATATTGATATAATAACTATAAAATTATATAGATTATCTTAAATATTTCTAACTATGTTTTTCAAATCCTATTAAAGTAATAACAAAAATGATAATAAATATGGTTAAATTACAATTTATCATTGCTTTTATGTAAAAGAAATATCCTTAATCTTTAAAGAATAATTTAAATAATTATTATTTCCCATATTACAAAAATATTGATTATTTTATCTCACAATTATTTTTATAAAAAGAATTGATGAATTTATTTTGCAGCTGCTTTTTACGGAGATATATGAAGAATATGGATTATTTCTATAGTTTATACACCTTTTTGTATTATATAAAAGATAAATCTAGTAATAGTTTTAATAGTTAATTAATAAACTCTAACTTTTATATCAATTACAATTTATTAATAAACCAAATGGAATTCTATAAATTTCTTTGTTGAGCCAGTCTATTTATAGAACAAAGATATCATTTTGCTTACTAAAAAGTTTTCTATTTTTGAAAATATTCTTATCACTAAGATCCTAATTTATATATATTAGATCTGTAACAATGAAGAATAAGTTAAATTAAATAAATAAAGAGCATTGTTAATATAGGTAAATTTTAATTTTGTCACTTATCTATTTATACTTTTTCTATTAATCAAGAAAGTTGTAATTTCTTTCAGTATTTTATATCAACTAGAATGTTACATTAAGAACTGATTCTAGTCTAATTTTTAATCATATATTTACTTGATTTTTATTTAAATTTCTTATTTTTATATTGTTCTATTACAAATTCCTTTTTTAAATACCATTCAGAAAATCCTAAAAAGATATTCTTTTGAACTAATGATAATCATTAGTTCTAATTTAATAATTTTCTAATAGTTAATAAAAAGTTATTTATTTTCTACTCTCTAAATCTTACAGGGTTCGTTAAAGAAGAAGGATAATTCTTAAAAATTAATTCATTATAAAAACTCTATTAAAATCATCAAACAATTGATTAAGATATTTTAATGTACTAATTATTTTAATAATTATTATTTTTCCAGTTGGTTTATGATAGGTATTATTTAATCACTTACTATAATTGTCCATTAGAAAATACTTTTATGTTGCCTAAACCAAAAATTAAGTGATTTAATTATTTTCTTCTTTATTAATTTATCAAAAATAAAATTAAATCAGTAAAATAATTTTCAATAACTTGATACAATTTAAATTGAATAAATTAAAAGGTTTTTTCTAACAGTTAATTAAATCTGCTTTTAATGATAAAATTTAATATTCTACCTTATACTATTTTATGGATGGATCAGCTTACCTCATAATTGCAAGAAAGAAAATCAAATAAATTGATATTGGTAAATCATAAGTAACTACTTGAAGCATAGTACTTTTTTTAGATTAAATATTAATTAATTTTTTGAAAATAAATAAAAATTAGGTATTAAATTTAATAGCCAAATATTTAGGTATTTATAGTAGCTGTATTTGATAATCATACAATTAAATAGCTATATATAGATATAAATCCTATCTTTAAGATCATTTTATAAAAATTGAAATTGTTAATTGTATTAAATTTAAGAAATTGTTTTTTATTTATTTTTAAATACTCTAAATTCTCATTAAATAAGGTAAATCTAAATGTTTTTTAAAAATTTAAAAAAATAACCTATGTAATATCATAAAATTATTAATCCCATTTGATAGAAAATATCAAAGTAAAACAATTTAAAGTATATAAATGCCATATTTTTAATATTAAACATAAAATTTGCTTAGCAAAAGTTAAAAATGGAATAATGTATTAACAGAATTGACTTAAATTAAATCAAATAAACTTCTGATTTATAATATTTACTTGACCTTATTAATAAATTTCAATGTTTTAATTATAAAGAAATAAAGAAATAATATCTATTAGATAACCACAAATCTTTTACTATTCATAGTTTTTCTTGTTAATAATTACATAATTACTTAAGAAAATAAGGAAATTCTTTTATAATCTGAGAAATTTGGAAATGAATGAAACTATAAAAGAAAAAGATAGAGATCTACTATAGATAAGTCCAAATTTTGAAGGAGATATTCATTTTTGTGAAAAAAAAATATTCAAAACAAAATAAAGAATATATATATATTATTTATAATAGAAGTAAATGAAAGGATATATTGTTGCTCTTTTACTACTCTCATTAGTCATTTGTGACCAAAACCCAATTTTCTTGAATGAAACCTATTATTCTGGTTTCGTTAATATTGGAAAGAAAAGTGATTTATTCTATATGTTATTTGAATCACGTTCAGATCCCTCTACAGATCCTTTGATCCTTTGGCTCAATGGTGGTCCTGGCTGTTCTTCTCTTCTTGGTTTATTTGAAGAAAATGGTCCTTATAAGATCAATAATGATACTACTCTTAGGTCTAATCCCTACTCTTGGAATACCAGAGCTAACTTGCTCTATGTTGACCAACCTGTTGGTACTGGTTTTAGTCATGCTGGTTTTGGAGATCTCGTAACAACTGAAAAGGGAGTTAGTAGAGATTTCTATTAATTCTTGACTACATTCTATGAATAATATCCTCAATATATTGGTAGAGATTTCTATATCACTGGTGAATCTTATGCTGGCTAATACATCCCTGCTATATCTGCAAAAATCTTGGAAGAAAATAATCCTAAAATTAACCTCTAAGGTATCGCCATTGGAAACGGTTGGGTAAAATTTATTTTTTTCATTTAGTATTAATTTATATGAGGACTCTCATAAATAGAATTTATGCTAAATTCTAAGAAAATCTTAATTGAATTTAATAATGATTTAAATTGAAACAAAAATTTAACTATTAAATATATTAATTTGTAAGAATACCTACCTATCAACATTAAAAATATAATTAGATACTAATCTAAATTTATTAATGATTTTAATGTGAAATATTAAATTAAACATATTCTTATCTAATATTATAGGTTGATCCTTACTACTAATAACCTTCATATGCTGACTACGCTTATGAAAAGAATTTAATTAGCGAAAAGAAATATAAATTGATTCATTCCTAATTTGAATTATGCTCATTCCTTATCAAGGTTAAGGCTCCTTTCATTTTGACTAGCCCTGCTTGTAATCTTCCTTACATTTAAATTGTTGGTTAACCTCCCAAATTTAATGTATATGATGTTCGTATCCCTTGTTAAGGTAGTGGTTGCTACTAAGCTGAAGATGAAAAAATTGAAAAATTCACAAGCAGATAGGACGTCTAACAACTTTTAAACTTGAAGGGAAGAAAATGGGCTCCTTGTGTCAATAACGTTGGTATTGCTTTGAATCACTTATCTAATAGATCTTCTACAAAGCAAATCATCGAAACTCTTTCTAAAAAAGTTAAGGTTTTAATTTATAGTGGAGATGAAGATTTCTAATGCAATTATTTGTAAATTTAAATTATTTTAATTATGAATTTATTAAAAATATTTTTAATTATGTAGGGGTGGAGAAAGATGGACTTATAATCTTAAATGGCCTGGTTAAGCTTAATACCAATAAGCATAATACAAAGATTGGGATTATTAAGGTCAAAGCTTAGGTAAATATAAGACTGTTGATAATTTTAGTTTCTTAGTTATCTATGGAGCTGGTCATCAAGTTCCAATGGATCAACCTGAAAGTGCTTTGGTTATGATTGATTAGTTTATATTTTAATCTTTCAACTAATCTTCTTAATTGTGAGTAAACTTGTTAATACTTTAAAATAAATATCTTAATAAAATATATATAATTCTATATAATGTAATTGAATACTTAAGAAATTATTACATTCTAATATTCTTTATTTGCTTCAATCTTTAATTTAATAATTTAAACTTCAACTTTATGGATTTGATATTCTATCATTAATTTTGAAGAAATCCTGCTTATTTTTAATTTTATTAATGTCATCAGAAGGCAGTTTGTCTAAGTATACTCAATTTAAAGAAAATAATATTTTTATTTAGAATAAAACCAATACACATTAAATATTTTGTTTCATTTACCTATTTTACAATTCTAATTTTTTCAAAAATTATCCATTCATTGTTGATTAAAGAAGTATTTCCATTTTATTTTTTTGATATTAAAATCTATTAGAGGAATTTTAATCAATTTTATAATAAATTACAATAGATTTATAGATTTTATAAGAGTAAAAATATATTTTATTCTAAAAAGATTATTATAATAACATTTAATATTAAATCTAAGCTTTATTCTAAACACTTAAATTCAATTAATAAAAGTAACCATTTAAATGATAGATAATCTGCTGAGCTTAAAGTCAATATCTCTTTTAATTTTTATCTACATCTATTTCTATTTTAAAAATAAATTTATAAACTAGAAAAAGTACTTTTTATATCGTAAATTTAAATTTTTAAGCGGACTTTAACAATTCTAGCAATGTAAATGTCTAAGGCTTAAATCTCAATAGTAAAGAATTAATTTAGTTACTTTTAGTCTTAATAAAATACTTAATAATTTACCACTTTTAGCTTTCTTTGATAATAAGCTTGTTAAATAAATCTATACAACTCAATGTAGAAACTTCTATGATATACTACATTATGATGTCAGTTATAATTAATCTTCGTATAAGCTTTGATATTCTATTTATTTATCTCATTACTTATAACTTCAACTCAGAAAGTTTGAATAATTCTTTTTGGAAAAATTCATTAATATTCTGATAAATTATATTACAATTACGTAAAAAATAAAGCAAAATCTAAAACATTGACTCCAATCATAATAGATATTATGCGTATAAAATTTAAAATAAAATAAAAAGAATCTTCTTTACTTATCAATTTGTATTAGAATTTCTTATTTGAAGGAATAAATAATTAATAATTTTACAAACTCTTCAAAAATTTCAACTTATTGCCAAAATATAGTAATCAGCTAAAAGAGAGTAAATAATTGAAGAAGATAATAGAATCTATTGTTAGATTTCAATTGGTGTTTATTTTATTTAAGATGAAAATTCTATTGAATGGTTAATTTGATCAGTATTTTTCTTCTAGAAGAAAAAAATAATAAATTTACATTATTAATTAATAAATTCAGGGAAATTAAATACAAGATTTCACTGTTTCGAATAACCTTCAGCATTATTAATTTATATATCATTTAGAGATACACTTTTCATGAGAAAGTTTCTGAAAAGTTGTCGGTCATTGTAACTTTTTCAAATTATAAAATAAATATCTTTTCCTCTATAGAAAGATACCCAAAGCTATTTCATGCGACAAAGCTATATTGTAGAGATTAAAATGGTATTATAATAGAAATTTTATTATCCTAAAGAAATTGAGATAAATTCACTCGCATCATCATTAAATACTATGATGTCTTGTTTTAGTGACATCTCAAAAATCAAAGAAAAATATTGGAAAAGTGATTAAATCTTATGAAATAAGTGTCTCTGATAAAGTTATTAAAATTAGGATATATTGAATAAGTAGTAAACAATCTTTTAAACTCAGAGTTCATGAGTATTTAGATGATAATTAATTAAAAAAAACTTAAATCCTTAAAAGATAAATAAACCTAAGAATTTAGACTAACTAATTAAAACATCTATCTAGCAAAAAGCGAAATTAATTAAAATAAACTGATAAAAATCACAAAAAATGTTAACTAGAAATTTAGATAAGGCCAGATAAGCTTATATGGAGGGCAATATTGAAATGTCCAAAAATGCTCATAGAAACGAATCTGTAGGCTAAGAAGATGAAAAGTTAAAGGGAGATCATGGTGAATCTCACAACGAATCAGGTGCTTACATTAAGAGTGCAGTATACGGTGGTTTAGATGGTATGATTACTACTTACTCAGTTGTTATGGGTGTTGCAGGAGCAAATCTTGCTACCATAGTTGTTGTCGCTTTAGGTGTTGCAAATTTAATTGGTGACGGTATCTCCATGGCTTTAGGTGATTATCTTTCAACCAAGTCAGAAATCGAATTCCAAAGAAAGGAAAGAAGTAGAGAAGAATGGGAAGTTGACAATAACCCCGAAGAAGAAAAGCTTGAAATGATAGAACTTTATGAAAAGAAAGGTATTGCCAGAGAAGATGCAAGAAACGCTGTTGAAATTATATCAAAGAACAAAAAGGCTTGGGTTGATATTATGATGGTTGAAGAATTAGGTTTAATGCCTTAAGAAGATGATCCTGTCAAAAATGCTATCGTTACCTTCATTTCCTTTGCTTTATTTGGTTTGGTTCCTTTAATTCCCTTTATCATTATTGAAATCGCCTCCATTAAACCTGGTGATGAACTCTTCTACATCTCAACTGGTATGACTGCTGCTTTCTTATTCATTTTAGGTTTCACAAAGGCTATGTTTACTTATTCTAAGTGGTGGAAGAGTGGTCTTGAAACACTCATGATTGGTGTATTCGCTGCTGGTTCTTCTTATTTAATTGGACTTGCTTTCCGTCCCTTAACCGAAGGATCTTCTGATTGAACAGAGCAGTAAAAATAATAAAAATGCCAACGCCATTTACACAATTCACTATTTTATAATTTATTGTATATATTTTAATTATCTCCAACCTAATTACCATATTTAGCATTATAAAAATAATGCATATGTATCGATTTATCCATAAATCTATCACTTAAATTAAATAATTGCACTTCTTTTTATATTGTATTCTAACCTTCGCTATCAAATTTGATTGAAAACTTATTATATCTCTTTATTTTTAATTAGTTTTGCTATTTGATTTTATTATTAAAACAAAATACAAAACAGACAAACAGCTATCAATTAATCTATTAATCTAATATACATATATCTATTTTGAAATGTTGTTAAATACTGGAACAAATATCAGATTAGAACAAAGATCATTAAAACTACTTTTTTGTTTAAATCCAATTCCTAAAACTATAATTAGATCCAATTTACTCAATTTAATTAATTTTAATTAACTCTTTATATTAAGGTATTTCTTTCTTGTTTGAGTTAATTCCTAAGTGCCACATTTTGCTTTTTAAAGATGACTGAATTTAAATTAAAGTTGAATAACCATAATGAATAATTATAAAATAAATAATAAAGAGTAGTTAATTATTTAAAATAATATTGCCAATGAAATTAAATGATAGATAAGAATTGTTGATATATTTATTTATTTATTATTTAATCAATATATCATGTTAAAATCAATATATACATAACAAGAATTTTTAGATAAAAATACTTAGCAAGCTAGCTTTTTTACTGAGTATTTTTTATTTTAAGAAAGGTACGAAAAAATATATCATATTAGTTTCAAAGATAATTATTTATTTAGTTTTTTATTTATTTATTGCTTTATATAAGGAATTTTTATTATAGTATAAATTATAATAAATTTCTTTCTTATTTATAGTAAATAAGTTGGATTGGAGGAGGTGGTGGTGGTGGAGGTGGAAAATAATATTATTCAATCATTAATTAATTAATTGATAAATGGTTAATTGCATTTTAAAGCTCAATTTTAATTATTTATTTCAAAAATTTAAATCGAATTTATGCTATTCAATTCTTTCTTTTTCAAATAAACTTCTTTTAGAGAAGATATCCTAAGTTAGCTCTAGGTACAGAAGTAGATCTATTACCTAAACTTGAAGTGGAGGCAGTTGGATTATATGCCATTTAATTCATACTAGTATTGTTACTATTTTAATTAGTATTATTATTAGTTGGTTAAGGTTATTGAACTTTTTAACCTCCAATCAAACTGTTTAAGATACTAGTGGCTGCGCTTTATTTTCCAACAGTTTATTTAGGGATATTCAATTAGAAAGAACCTGCTCTAGAATTTTAAGAAGTTACATTGACAGTATTGTTGTTCTAATTATTTGATGAACCATTGTAAGAAGTATTAACTCTCATAGATGAATAATTCATAGATTTATCGCAAGAGATATCATTCATTTAATTTCCATTATTAACACTTGGTCTTTCTTTTAAACTAGCATATCCTAAATTCTTAATGTTTTAGTCAACACCAATTGTGTTGAGTCTTTCATTTATACCATTCGAAGGGCCAGAAGTAGAATCAAAACGAGGGCGGTAAAATCCAAAGGAATTTTATAGAGAATTAGAATTATTATTTTATTAATTATTATTCAGGAAATTCTGATTAATATCAGTTATATTTGAAGAAGAACGTTAGTGGAAATGTTGATTTTAAGATATAGGTTATTATTACTATTGTTGCTATTGTTGAGGTATGGATTAGTATAATTAAGGCTAAGGGATATTACTATGGTTAGCAGCTACTGGAGTACATAAGAAGGAGCCATTCTTATTAGGATTAGTCATTATTTAACCATTACTAGTATTCAATAAACCAATAGAAGTATTTGCAGCTTCAGGCATGTTTTCTTTGTCTCTAAGAGAATTTCTATAACGGAATCTTTAAGCATTAAAATGATTAGTATTATATCCACTTATATTCATTTTGGTAGATTAAGGTAGGGGTGGATGAGGGTGAAGAGGAGCTCCATTTTGAGTTTTAACCTTAGCAGGTAGGGGCTTTTTTAAGTATTGGTCAATCTCACCCTATAATATTTGAGCTTATTAAGCAGTAGGTTATTGAGTTGCAGGAATAGATTGAGATGAATTCAAATTGATATCTTTAGAATGAGAAGATTATTGAGGTAGTTAATTTTAGTGCTAATTAAAGGAAGAAGATAATTATTATTGGATTGATTATTATTATTGTTGTTATTATTGCTATTGATTCTTAATTTAGAATGAAGAGGTCGTCTATTATGTCTATTTAGGAACTAAATAAGATGTTTCAGAAGTATTGACAATTGAACTATGTGAACGAAGGTGAATGGTAGAGTTTTATGTTGTTTGTTATTAGTTTTGTTAGACATTAGATTATTTATTTTAAGGCTATTATTATTGCTGTTACACCTTTTCTTCTCTGCGAACTCTTTCAAATACTTCGGCTAGAGCAATTCTACAAGAATTATCATTATCCCTTGCATTTGCACTAAATGAATTGTGTTATGTAGGGCCACTTTATTTTTGAGCAAAATTATTTTAATGAGAATTATTTTAGGCAGAAGGTGGGTTGAAAACAACTCGGAATACAGAATCAAAATTTTCAAATATATAATCTGCCTCAGACATATAGTTATTGTGCAGTTATTTTGCAATATTTACTCTCTAAGATTAACTTGCGCTATCTTCTTATCCTCCACTTCCAAGAGGAAGTTTAGACTTAGCTTTAGTAGATTTATCGCTTGAGTGGGGATTTGATTATTTAGAATCAGTTGTTTCTGGAGAAGAAGCTGTCACAAAGGGTGAAACTTTACAGTTTTCTCTATTTGTGCTTTGGCTATTCTTTTGCTTTATTTAGTTTAAAAAAAGATTTTAGTAAATTATTTGAATTTATTTAGTATTGACAAGTATTATCAACAAATATTTAACACTCTATTTTCCAGAAAAATAACAAACAGACAATAAATAAAGTTTCTAAAATATTTTAGCTTTTTTCTCTTAGTTCATATTGAACTTTTCTCCTATAATTTTAGTATTATTTATAAATATTTATTTACCAAAGAGTCAGCAGTGGTGAGAGTAACAAACGAATCCGTTAAAGGGTGAAGAATATCTGTAATATCTGGACGACCACCTAAAAAAGAGCTGTTTTTCGACTTTTTAATGATTTCATTTGCTCTCTTCATGATTTATTCAAGGCTTTGATTGTTGTTAGTATAAGATCTAATTACTTTTGACTTTGCTGGTAAGATTGTGTTTGGATTACTTCCATTATTATGGGAATTTAAATTCCCAGTAGATTTCTCTTGTTGCATCATCGTTTCTATGATTTAAGCTATTATTGTATTTACTTAATTTACTTTTGTATGACTATTTTCTCTTATTCAATAAGATTATAAAGGTTAAGCAGGTACTATTTTCTATTATTAAGCTTTTATAGTACTAGAATAAATGATTCCTCTAAAAGGATGTTGATGAATTAGTAGGA
This sequence comes from Tetrahymena borealis, assembly GCA_000260095.1. NCBI lineage: Eukaryota > Ciliophora > Oligohymenophorea > Hymenostomatida > Tetrahymenidae > Tetrahymena > Tetrahymena borealis. Next base: position 1,191,462 of record JH651232.1, on the reverse strand, counting down.
ATATGGAGGATATTGTTAGAGATGCTACTAAAAGTGCTTTGCTTTCTTTTTTGATTCTCCTTGTATTGATTAATAGGTTTTTTGTTTTAAGTAAAAAATTATATGGATTTTTATTTTATTCAAATTTTTGTTTATATGTTTTTCTTCTTCAGTCCCTCACTTAATTTTTTACTTTAATAAATGCTTTCCTATAATTAGTTAAAATAGAAGATTTGCTTGTAATTATGCATACATAAATACATTAAAATGATGAAAAGGTGGGAAATAAAAGTATTATCAATAAATCAATCAATAAATTGATTGTCTGTCTCTTTTTAATTTGAATTTGACTATCATTCAAATATTTTTACCGTTCTAATGTGCGCAAATGCATTCATTTTAATTTAAGGTGCGATAATCAAAGGCTTTTAAATGATATTCAAATTCAAAAAAAAAAATAGGATAATCTAAAATCTGAATTAGTTTACTTTTGATGATAACAACATAATTTACTCAATATTAACTTTGAGGTAGTTATCACTAAGCCAAATAATTGTCATCCAATAATTATTTAATTTCATTAATAGCCCTGTTTATAATTAAAATTTATCTGCACTAGTTCTATTTGAATCCACATTAATTTCGTTAATTAAGTATTGTTCAAAGGTAAGTTAGATGTATTTTTAAATAAAAAAGTAGCCAATAATATCCTAGCTTTTTGGATATAAAATACTTATATCTTAAATTAAATAAATTAGAGTATTTATCTTATTAACAGTTGATAATTAAAAGATATGAACGTTAGTTTAAGTTTAGAAATATAATTTGAAGCCTTTTATAATTTATGAAATGCTCACTTCAAATGGTAAATCTTACTTAGAATGAATTTTCCAATTTCAAATATTTTGTAGCTAATTAAATATTTAAAAGTAGATTGATTTGAATTGAGCATAGAAGGCAACAAAATTAATTAGACCATTCCTTATTTTATCATCAAAACAAATTAAAAATCTTTTATTTTTTTTAAATGTAATTTAGATTTACTTCTTAAAATATTTACTTCCTTTAAAAATTATATTTTTCAATAATAATTTATTCCTTTACAACCAATATAATAAAAAAATTATTAAACTAAATTAAATTATTTTCAATTTAAATTAATCAAAATTCTTTTTAAAACTTTTTAGGAGAAAATAAAAATTATTTTTTTACTTCTTCTTAATTAGAAACATTATGGTAATGGTTTTCAATAATTGAATTAATTCAGTTTAGGAGTAAAAATTACTAACTATACAAACCATATTTATCAAATAAACTATAAATTAAGGTGGAATAAATAACTGAGATTAGTAGTATTTAACTACTTTTATATTTATAGAATTGTATTTTTAAATTTATTAGGATGTTTGATATTTTTAAATATTTAGAGGCTAAATTTGATTAACACGAATAATATATTATTTGAAGATTTATAATTAAAAGTAAAGGATTGCTTTATCTTAACCATCAAAAGATTAAGAGAATAATACATATATATAGGGAATGAAAAATATTGAAACTAATGCAATCTTACCAAAATGAAAAGTAAAAATAAAAGAGCAAGTAATTTTATGAATAAAAATGAAGGAATGATTGAAAGGATAAAAAGGCAAGCAAATACTCCAACATTTATAAAACAAAATAGGAGGATAAAGATGTGATAAATACTCCCCTAAAAAGAATCTCTAAAACCAAAAACTATATAAATCCTTCTAAAAATTTTTTTTCATTAGTAATTAGGTTCATTAAATAATTAAGTAAAAAAGGAAAAGTAATTCTATAAACTTAATAATAATAATTTCGCAAATTTAACTTAAAGAGTTAACATAAAGATGTTTTTAAAAGATATCTTCAACTTCAAGCAGGCAACAAACGAGGACTAGATAAAGGAAAAGCGCAGTTCAATGATGAGTAATAGCTCAGCTCATGATGATAGGATACTAAGCATCTCTTCATCTGCATCATCTTCTTAGGCTTCAACTCCTCTACACAATAACTTAAATAAGTAATCTGTCAATGTATTACTAGGAGAAGAAGATCTCGATAACAGTCTTAAAATATATACTAAAAAGGAATGGATACAAGTAATAAAGACTAAGAATAAAGAAAGTACCTCTTATAGTGAGATAAAAGCTAACTTGCGTAAAGGTATACCAAAATCACTAAGACCAAGAATTTGGTTTTGGTTGGCAGACATTAAAAAAAATCAATAACAATATGAGAGAGGAATTTATTAGCGCTTGTCAAGTCATGTCAACCCTCAATGGGATTCAGAAATAAAGAAAGACATACATCGTACTATAGTAGAATCAGAATTTTTTTAAGGGGAGGAATCTCTTGGATAGAAATAGCTCTTCAACATATTGAACGCTTTTTGCAATATAGATGTGAATGGTACAGGTTATGCTTAAGGGATGAATGTAATAGTAGCTACTATTTTATTAACTCTTCATGATAAAAGGAACTTTTAAAATCCAAAGAAATCCTTTGGAAAAGATTAAGTTACTAATGAGGATATTGAAGAATGGGCTTTTTGGATTATTTTTTATATTATGCAAGAGAAGAATCACCATAAAATATACTAAAAATCAATGGTAATGCGTAAGCAGTTGCTTGAATCACTTGAAAATAGGATAAAATAAGACTGTCCAAGAATTTAAGAAGTAATGAAGCATCATAATGTAGATTTTGGATTAGCTTTCGATTAAGATTTTTTCTCAATCATGTCTTACAAGTGCCCTCTTCCACTATCTTAATTTGTGATGGATATGTTCTTACTTGATGGACACAGGGCCATTATTGATATAATTTCAAGGATAATACTAATCAACGAAGAGGAATTTATGCAATGCAAAGAGTTAGATGAAGTTCTTTTATTCATGAAGTAGAAGAAAAATGAAGAATCATGGAGGAAGTGTAAAAAATGCCCTTTCATTTTAGTTCCCTTTTAATACTTGCAATATGATAATGGAAGATAAGAGTGAATAAATAAAATAATGAACTTTCATAAAATTTTCAACAATCTATCAAATATCCCATGTAATTGAATGAATTTAACTTGTTGCTACAATTAATTGAAATAGTAGGAATTAAATCAATAAAGTTAATAAAAAAGCTATACTAAAGCACTTATTAACACATTAATTTACAAACACCAAGCTAAAGTATCAGCAAAGAAATTAAATTTCTCTTGTATCTTTCTTTTTCTCCACATTTCATTCTAATAATATAAAATCTCATATTACTTCCCTCGCCTAAAATTAACAAATTTGTTATATTTTTACTTCTTTCAAGATGTTGATCAGCTCATGTATCTTCCTTTTTTGTTTTTCGTGTTTTTCCTGCCTGGCCAACACAAAAACAAAAAATTTAACAAAAACGAATCAAATTTAGAAACGTAAAACTACTTTTCTTTCCAAAAATAATCTTTACAATCATGTACTTTTCCAATATATTAAAATTAATCCATTACTGTATTTTATATTCAATAAACATTGAAAATCATCCTTTCTTATGTAGTATTATTACAATTATAAGATGAGGATTTAATTCTATTAAATATATTTCTGTCTTTAATAAATAAATAATTACTAACTCACTAACAAACTTATTAATTAATCATTTCAGCCAGTAGTATCTATCTTTATATTATTTAAAATTTATGTTTCTTCTTTCTCAATTTTTACTTAAATCATATATTAACATTATTCTATTTTTTGCTTTTTTTTATCCTATTAGGAATTACTTCTATTTATTATGGTAGATTTAGGGACATTATACTATCAGAATAATTAAAATTCAATTTAAAAGAATAACAAATAAAATATCATTAATTAAAGGAATTTAGTTAATAAATCTTAAAGTTTTACTAGCTTCTCATTTCATAAAAATAAAAGAAGAAAAAAATTAATTTAAATATTCTGTCATTATGTCATATGCTTTTTTATTATTTAGTAACAGCTTAATTATAATTTTACTATTTTTACCTTTACTTTATTTAATATAAATAAATAAATTTAAGTATTCTGTAATGGTGATTTTTTTATTTAAATTGACATAAAAATCTTATATTAAATAAAAGATAAACCAAACTTACTAATGATTATGAAGCGAATTAATCTTAAATTAAGATAGAATGAATATTTATAGAGTAGTTTTTTATTTAAATTGATAAAATAATATTAGAGTATCTATTCAATTTTTACATTCCATACATTGCAAATGATGCTAAATGCTTTCTTAATTTTAAATGCTAACATTAAATTTATCTCAAAATTAAGTAATTTATAAAGTATCTCATCTAAATTATTAATAATGTCTGATGATTATATTCTTCTTTGAATCTACTAAATATTAAGAAGAGAATAGTTAATAATTAAAGAGATAAACGAAATATTATTATTATAAAGAATCCAAAAATTTATAGAAGATCTTGCTAACTTTGATACCCTACTTGGAATCAATCTAAATCATATTTTGATTTCTAATTATCTGATTTTGAATTCTAGGCGCAAAAAGAAAAAAATTAAATAATTATTACTTAACATCTAAATCATTTTTAGAAAAAAAAATAATAGCTAACTAAGCTTTAAATAAACAGATTTAGAAAGGAAGTATGAACCAAGAATAAAAAATTTAGGTTACAGAAGTCTTGAGATAGGTTAATCTATCGATCAACTCTATTAAAGAATCTAGCTTTGCTTTATTGCCATTTTGCAGCGATGAATATAGAGAGGATTTTACTATTTTATGGGAATAAGTATTTCATGAAAAGAGAGGAGTTGAAAGAGACAGAATTGGCCTTTTCTTCATTTTACATGAACTACTTTATCGTTCCAATAATAAGAAATTTTAAGAAGGTTTCTATGAAGTTATATACTTGACAATAGTTAGTGTAAATGAATCAGAACACTCCAAATTGAAAAGCGAAATAATGAAATTAATTAGACTATGGACTGATCACAAAATCTTTGATTAGCAAAAAACTATTCGTCTTACTGTCAGCTTAGATGTCGAAGACGCTGCAAAGGATGAAATGCTTGCTAATCAATTACCAGAAAATTTACCAAACCCTCCAACTGAATTGATTACTTTTGCTTAGAATTATAAGGAATTATAGAAATACAAGGAGAAAGTTAAGGAAAATGATCAAAAGTTAAAGTATTTGTATAACATAGTTCAGCAATAAGCTATGGGAAATTCAACCGAAGAAGTCTCACCTTAAAATGTTAATGAAGAAATTAATCAAAATTTGAGCCAATTAAAGAGAAACCTTGAGTTAGAAAATAAATATCGTACATTCGTATTGAAAAATTATAAGGATATCTTAGGGTTTTTAGATAAAGAACACAAGAAAAATGTTGTTGAGTTAAAATTATATATGTAAAAAAATCAAAAATTTAAGGATATCCGTGATAGCTTAGAGTTGCCCTGAAGAGAAACAAGAATTCCTTGAACAAATAAAATAAAATATATAAAAACCCTAAATAAATAAATACTTTTATATCTAGTTGATTGAAGTATCAGCTATCTTAATTTAATTAATTATATTGATATTACTTATCCTTTACAATTATCAATCAATCTATCAATTCTTATCATCCATCTTTTTATCAGTCCATCCATCCATTTGTGCTTTCCTATTTACACTTAATTTACAATAATTATTTTTTTTAAAGATATATTGTATTATATTTATTTACTTAAAGTATATGTTTAAGTTCCCACAAATATCATATTAAATTTGCTTTTTACTTTTTATTGATTTGTTTAGCTTTATTTCTAATCGAAAAGGATTGATTACTTAATAAGACGATTAATCTATCATTTAATTGCATACAAATTATAAGTTTAATCTACAATTAGTAGGATGATAATTAGAATTGAATAAATAAAATAATAATGATAACTAAGTAAGTAAGTAATTATTGTAGATTTATTCTCAATTTCATTTTAAAAATTTATTCAGACATATTACTCAGTTACACCTATCATTTATTAAATGAAGTAATCAAAATTAAATTAATTAATAATTAATGCAGTTATTAGTTTTTAAATTTATAGACACTTAAAAAATAAAAAAAAGATGCTGTGTAAGAATGTATACTTTATTTGTAACTCCATACCATTTAGTTGAAGAATGTTTTAAAATTGGCTTACTCCATTTATTTACTTAGTTTTTAATAGATACTAATTACAATTTTATAATGGATTTATATAAAATAAAACTAAATATTAAATAATTGTATCTTCTAAAAACATTTTTATCTGACCTTCCTCCTTAATCTTTTTCAAGAAGAGACAAAACCAAGAGTACTATGGCAGAAGTAATTAAAGGGGGAAATGATACAGGTGAGAAGGAGTAAATTGAACTATTGGAATATCAACTAAATAGTCTTGAATATTCTTACCTTACTCAATTTGGAATTTTGAATTAAAGTTGTCCTAAATCATCACTAGGTGAATCTTAGTTAATAATGCTGTATAAATTAATAAAATTTGTCTATTTTAATTATTTATTTTTTCTTTTAATATACAAGGTAATTGTCTTAACTATAATTAAAAAGAGAATGTAAATAAATTAAAGAAAGATTAATTTTCTTTTAAAGAGTATATTTTGCAGTTTAGATTATTAAATAGTTATAAATCACTAATTAAATTTGATTATGAAAGAACAAATTATTTTATTGATTTCAGATTCCGTGGAAAAGATCAAACTGAACCTACTATTTTTACCCTTAATATTTTAAAGAGTATTTTTAATAGAGCTTCAGAATCTTAAAAAAGAATTGTATTTTAAATATTCTGTTTAGAGATCAAAAAATAGACGTGATTTAATTGCATTAATTGTTTAACTAATACATATTGTCTATGGCTTGATACAAATTTTTTCAAAATAGTGGTTAGCCTAGATAAATTAGTTATAAAATATAAGAGAAAATATTAGAGGAAAGCAAATAGGCATTGAAAACAGATATTTTTTAAACTCAATTTATATTTAGACTATTATTATATTTTAGGTTTAAAATAAGCCTATCTATCCATAAAAAAATATAAAGCAAATGCTTAACTATTTTAATTATATTTTTTGATTTCTTGATTAAGATTAATTATTTATTTCCCTTCTAAAAGTAATACAATATATTAATAATGTAAAATTTAAAACCAAATGGTCTTTTTAGAAATTGTTCATCAATTTTTGGGGCAATATTTCAAACAAGAAAAAAGAAGAGGACTAATTCCTCTACTTTAATTTTTTTCTCTTCTTAATCGTAACCTAAATCCATGTCATTATTCTACAAAAGAATTGAATTTAAAAGCAAATATTTTAAATAAGAATATATACAAAATTATTTTTTGTTAATATTACCACTAAAATGAATTAGCTTATTACTGTTACTGTTTTACAAAGCTACTTATGAATAATACAATTCAGTTTTCCATTTTTAGATTGCGAATTAATGCATACTTAACATCACTTAAATGAATTGGTTTAAGTTGAATTAAGCCCAAGCAATTCATAATTCTGTTTGTATACTACTATTAAGTTGAATTATTTGATATAATTTAAGAAATTAAAGCTTAATTTGTGAGTATAAAGTTGCGGTATCTCTAGGAGCTCATTAAAAATAATTGTAGTAAATTTAGAAAACTTTTATTTCAATCAATACTCAGAGAATGTAAAAGATTAATATTGTGAAATGCTTAGAGAATTGAGATTTGCCTTGTTAGAAAAAAATTTTTGATTGAAAATGTTTTGATCTGTTTACGCATATATGTTTTTGTATTAATTAAATGTAAGGGTATTAAATATTACAAACCAAAAAGGAATGAGCACAATAAATAAATTGAAAGAATTTTTAAGTTAAAAAATTAAATAATTGAATAAATCCAAAAGCAAATAATTGACAATAATATACATAATAATATTGCAAAAAAAGAAAAAGAGGCAACAAATCATCTAAGTGAATAACTTAAATATAATACCAAATAAGATCTATTTTTAAATATAAAGCTCTTCTATTTATAAATCTATTTAAAATCAATTACTTATCACCTCTAAAAGAATAATAAAACGTAGTACAAAGATATAATAATTATAGTATTTGAAATATTTACATCCGCTTTACATAGATTAAAAAATGTCAATTACATAGAATTCTTAATAGAAAGTTGGACTATTCTTGAAGAAAAATTTTCATAGTTTGAACTCTCTTATAGACAATCCTTCGGATTTCAAATGGTTAGGTATCCCTTTTTAAGAGAGCCAACCAGAAAAGACAATAAAATTTGATTCCGCATTTAATGACAACACTAACTTAGAATACAATTACAATAACAATGAGTATGTATGGTATAAGAATATTAACATCCCTAAAATAAAAGTGAGTTAAATCAGTTTTTATCCGATTGAGTAGCTCAAAGCTGAGATTATGGTATTTGGAGGTATCCTATCAGGTGATTTCTAAAGTGTTGATATTAAGGGAAAGAATTCCTTTAACTTCCATCTCAGAGAATGTATGCTAAAAGGTATCCGAGTTGGTGAAACCAGCCATACTCTTAAAGTAAGAATCCTTTATAATAGAAAAAAATTTTAATTACTTTATTCATTCACTATTATTTAATTAATTCAACTTTATGGAAATTAAATATACCCTTATATAATCTTTACAGTTAGCCTCAATCAATTGGATATGTCTTTTGATTGATCTTCGAGAAAGTAATTTGAATTTTATAGCAATGAATTTCCAATTGGAGTAACTAAACTATCATTTATAAATAATTAATCAATATTTTAACTTAGAAAACCTCCATAAAAAACTAATTTTGAATAAAAAAACAAATTTACTAATTTTTTCTTGCTTTTTTATTGTTATTTTTCAAATAAAATGCTTAAAAGGTTTAAAGACTTACTTAAATTGAAGTAAATAATGTTTATTTCCTCGAATTAGTTTATTTTAATTAAGAATTTTACTCATGGTTGGTTTTTATCTGATTAATTTAATCAATCAAATAAATTACTAGCATTTAATTATTTTTTTTAAAGGGAAAATAGCTCCACATAGTTATAACTATTTCTAGCGCAATAAATCCTTAGAATATACATTACATCCTTGTCTCCTCTGGCATTCTCATCTATGGTAGAAAAAAGAAATTCTCTTAGCGTGTAAAATAATTTAATTATATTTAAAATGAAAACATAAAGCAAAAATAATAATTTTAGAATATCCATTTCTTGATACAATAATATTAAATTGTATGTGTGATAAATGTATAAAATGTATAAATTTAACACCTAAAAATAGTGTAATTAGCTAGTATTAGTTGTTGAAACTAATAAAATTTAATTATCCTATTAATTAAAGCTCTTGTAAATAAATATTTGTTCCACTTATGCTTGATTGTTTGATACTTTATGATTTTATTAAATTTTTACAATTAATTAAAAAAAAGATTGATAATGGAGTATTAATAGAACCTTTCATCCCTTATTATCTGAGAGAATAGCGCGAGCTGTGTGATGAAGCTGTGGGATTAGTAAATTACTTAGCCTCTAAAAAAATAAGGCATAAGGTAATAGTTATTTAAATTAATATAATTTTATTTTATCTCATTTTCTTAAACTATTAATATTAATTTTTTTTATATAATAACATAAATAGATATTACACCCTCTGTATCTTTTCCTATAATTTCCAAAAGTATTTGAAATCTTCTATAGCAAGAATTTCATCAATTCATCTGTAAGCATTTTTAGTAGAATTAAAAATAGAAAAAAAATAATAATAATAATAATAATAAGATAAATAATAATAATAAAAATTTTATATAAATAATGAATATAGAATAAAATCACTTATAAGATATAGAATTTACTGATGAAAACTAGATTGAAATAAACTAAATAGGATTTTTTAGTCATCAGAATTGTTGTTACTGATGAAAAAAATTAAAAAGAATATCATTCAAAAGTATTTCTACTTTTAATTCAAAAAATAATAAATGGAATAAAAATTATTATTTTTATAAATATTCAGATATAGAAATAACTTAGCTCATTATAGATCCGCATTCTTGGTATCAATGAAAAAGTCCCTCAAGACTTTGAAAAACTTGAATTTGATGTATTTAACCATTTATTTCCTAATTGAACTAATTTTATCATTTTTATTATAGGAAGAGCTGATTGATGAATATTTTTTGCTTTATAAAGAAATATCAAGCATTAAAATGAAATACATGAAGAAACTAATGCATCATCCTCATAAACTAGTAACTGTTTATTAAGAAGGATATGAAGAAGGAACCATAGATTCAAATAGTTTTTAATCTTCTAGTAAATCCTTAATCAAAGAGCCATTTAATACAAACATCCTAAGTTTAAATCTTGAGTAAGAATATTAAAAAAAATAACTTCTGAGAGTATAAGTTTAGAAGTGCTGATTGATTGAAATAATCAATTTAATTACAAAAATACTTACATTTTATCATAAATTATATAAAGATAATTTGATTAAATTACCATTAGTTAAAATTCTATTATTTACTTCCTTGCCTCAAATTATTATCCTTCTATATTTTATATTTATTTTTTGTTTATTATTAATAGTTTCTATTAGTTAAAATAGAATTTATTTATTCAAATTTACTTTTTTTACTTTCCTTAATTTTAATTATTTATTATTATTATTAAATAATTCAAAAATAATTTATAAATTTTTTTTAAATATTCTTAGTAGAATTAAAATTCATAATTATTATCTTTTAATTTAGAGTGATTAAGAAGATAAAGAAAAAGAAAGTTTTATGAAATAATATAAAGAGTAAGTTTAATGATAAAAATCATTTCTTCTAAATTTAAAGAAAATGCTCCATTCTATTTTTATCATTTATTATTACAAAAGAACATTGAGGAGCTTACTTTACCCACTTTTCTATAATTAAATTTATGAAATCACAAGATTTTATCCTAATTTGAAATAAAATCTCTTAACTATTATGATGAGCTAAAAGTTAGACAGTGTGAATAAATGGTTTAGATTTTAAATTATTTTTATTTATAAGTTGTAATATATGAATATATTAGCATGTCCTTATCATATTTAAAATAATTGATCATATTATTAAAACTTGCTTAGGAAATTTCAAATCCGCTTCTTTCATTCTATTGTAAATAAAGAAAATATTTATAAAGTTACACACATAGTTAAAAAAATTACTTTGATTAGAAGAATTCTAAATTTTATTGAAAGGCTGGAAATAAAAACAATTATGATTCAGAAACTTATTATTAATATTATATTGTTAAGAAAAAAATCACTTTTTTCATTAAAAAATAGTAAGCTAAACAACAAGTTAAAGTTTTTTTCTAAGTCTCAAAGGAACAGCGATTAATATAAACTAGAAAGCTACTAACATAAAAACCATTGAAGAAATCAGCTATATACATATAGGTTCATTATGAATTTCGGTGGAAGCAGGATAAATACAACTGATATTTTATAAATTTAATAGAAATCTATCAATCTACGGATAGTAGATGATAATTCAAGTGTAAATAACATGGACAATATCAAATAGTCGAGCATGCAATCTAATAAAATAGGTATTGGCTAATTAAATATAGCAAATACAAGTGGAAGAAATGGGGTAATTTACAAAATTCGTGGAAATCGCCCTAAAAACTACCGTTTAGCAAATCCTTGTAATATTGTCGATGTTGGCTAATCTGCTAAAATTGAAATAAGATTAGGGAATGCGTTCTTGTATACTCCTAAAGATTTATTTGAAATTCGATATTTGGAATTTACTCCTGAACTATAATCAATTTACAAGTAAAAATAATGTTAATCTATCTATCAATTCTGGTAAATAGTTGATTAAGATGTATCCTCTTATAAAATCAAGTAGGTTCAACTATCTGTAGAAATGCAAGATGCTTAGTTCTTTTAATAAATTCAAAGGTCAAGATAGTAAGCAAATCTTCTGATTGGAAGTAGTATCAATAATAGTTAATAAAAGTAATTTCAATCACCAATTAATATGCGCAGTACTTCACCAACAATGTCATCAGGGCATTCTCCGTTTAGTTAAAAATAAGCATCTTAATCACTATTTAATAATACTAGTAGATCCGTTGCTAATGGAACAGGATTGAAATCTAATTTAGATTAGAATATGTTTTATTCATAAAATAGGAAAATCTCTAGTAATTTCAATGGAATATAATTAGAGAGTAATATCTCTCAGAATTATCATAGTCCCTTTCCTATGTTGAGTTCTAACTAATTTTCTTAACAGTAAGATGATTATAAATAGCTCTATGAAAAACTTGTAATAAAGGTAGATGAATAAGATAAATAACTTTTCGTTTTAAATTAAGAGAGAAAGAAACTTGAATAAGATTGGAAATTATTGAGCAAAAAGCAGGAACAACTCAAAAATAATGAGTTTTAAGAATAAAAATTAAAAAACATTAATGGAATTCAACCTACTTCTGCACTAATAATCGGATTAATTTCATTGCTAATAGGAATTTATCTTGGAAATTGACTGAATGGTTTGTAATATCCTACTTATTTAATCATAGATAAATCGATAGATTATTAATTTAGCCTACTTCTTTGATCTCTCTCTGATTTTTCTGATTGATTATCTTATTATTTTCTATAACTCAATTTCTATGGTTCTTTAAATAAAACTGAATTATCTTAATCTTAATCTTTCAAAAAATATTAATAACCAAAAAATGAATTCAAATAACAATAATAAAAATAACAATAACAATAATAATATTCTCATTTTTTGAAAATTCTTAGAACTTAGTGTAAAATAAATAAACTTATTTATAATTTTCTCATCTATTACTAATAAATAAATAAATCATTAATATTCTAAAGTTTGGAAGAACTCTCATATGTAAATATAAACTGTTGAATAAAATCATTGGTTCTTATCTTGTTATATTTCTTCAATTTTGTTCTTTCCTATGTTTTTGTTTTAATCAACTTCATCAAAATTACTCATCTTTTTACTACTGTTATTTGATAATTCTAATTTACTTTCTATATTTTTTTATCAAACCATTAGATAAAAATAAATAAAATTTCATTATAATTAGTTATGAAGTTTATTCAATAAATTTGGTGGTTAAATTTATTACTTTTCTTATTATTTTTTCATTAAATTCCAAGGTTATTAATTTATATTAGTTAAATTAGTGAATTTATTAAATTTAGGGATAACCTCTAAGTTACAAATTTACTTACTTGTATTAAAAATAAAATACTTACAATACATTAATTTATTTTTTAAGCATCACATTTATTTTGATGTTCTATATATTCATTTATGCTTTAGTATACTTTCAATATTTCAAATAAATCAAATCCCTAGATTATTACATAATTTGACTCTTTTTATTTGTCAATTGTAATAAATAATACTTTCAATCTCATTCCATGATTTGAAAATATCAAATCCGCATTTTTAATAAAATGGAATAGCAGCTTGGGAGTCAAGCTAACAAGTCTAAAGAATAATTCTGCCTATTTTCTTATTTTCTTATATATCCTGAATAGTTTTGAAGAAAGCTTTTTTTCCTAGTCCTTTGCCTTAGTATTCATCATATAAAGCAAAGAACATTATTTCTACATAAACTTCATCTTAAAAATTACTATACTCTCCATTCTTTTCTATTTTATACTCTGAAATTCCTATAACCTTTCCTTAATGTCTAACCTCATATACTATTTCATTTGGATTGTCAAATACTCTTTGCTTAACTTCTTCTTTAGTTAATCTCAAACGAGAACTCCAATTATATTTTTTACCTACATTTTACCACAATTATAAATAATTATCTACACTTTAATTTTTTAAGTCTATAAATTCTATGTCATCATAATTCTTAGCTATATCTTCCTTATTGAGCCTTTTTAATTCCATTTTATGATTTGTCATCTAAGTGTCTATCCATTTATGTTCTCCTATTTCAAAATTCATTTCTAAAACTCTTCCTTTCTATAAAATCTATATTTAGCTCCCACTTAAGGTATTATTATTTTTTAGCCAAAAAAAGTTAATTATTAAAAAATAATATCCAAAGGATGAGATTACTGATTTAATAACTAAAAGAAATATCTATTTTTAAATTAAACTTTCAATCCTTTAAAAAAGTAGAATACAATTTAATAATTAATAAGGTTTCCCTAAAATATAATTTTAATTTAATTTTTATATACAAATTAGACAAATAAATGTATTCTAGATATTTCATAATTTAAATAAATTAAATACAAATCACTTATTAATAATGAGAAAAAAATTATCAGAAAGTCCTAATTTTTAGTCAATTTAAAGAACAAAATTGTTGAAACTATTATTGATTAATCAGTCAAAGATTTTAAATTCCTTTTTTTTTTAAATTATTGAATTTCTTAAGTAAACTTTCTAACAATTTATTTTTAAAAGTATCTTACTTTAGTATAATTAAACTTATATTTTTTAAAAATTAAAGATATTTTAAAATCTTGGATTTAATTTTTACTCAAAAAGAGGAGAAGATTGAAAGAATTAAGATTTGTAAAGAATTATGAAAAATAAGAAGATGATTGATACATAAATACATACTCAAGCAAAGGAATTAATAAAAATGGAGAATGAGTGAGTTAAAGATTTTTTGATGAGAAAAGAAGGAGGAAGGAGAAAGTAAGAAATTAAAAATAATAAATAAACAAGAAGGAAAATAAAAATATTGCAAAGATAGATAGTATGAGTTTTGGATATTTTCAATATATCTATCTATAAATTAATGCTTATGAATGTAGATGTGTATGTATGTATTTATTTATTTATTTTTTTATGAATTGATTTCTTAATATAAATCAATATTATTTGCATGTAATTTGTGCTTTTGTTTGAAGAGTAAAAATAATATTAAATAAAAAAAAATCAGAAGAAATCAAAGAAGTAAAAAGAAAAGGATATAAAGGAATGTTCAGAAATATTTTAAGTCTTGTCACCAAGCCTTCCAGATTAAGCTAGAAGAGCTTATACAATTTCGCTGCTGCCAAGAATGAAGTTTAGGTTTCCAAGAAGGGTCAATAAGCTGCTGCCAAGAAGGATTTGACTTAATATGTTGAAGGCCAAATCGTCAACAGAACTCAACTCACTCTTAAAAAGTAGGAAGATATCGAACAATATGTCCTTAAGTTAATCAGAGGATATTTCAGAACCACCAATAAATAAGGTTTGACCGTTAATTCCGTTTTGGAAGAACATGGTTTGGATTCTTTCGACTCCATCGAATTGGCTATGCAAGTTGAAGAAGATCTTGGATATGTTATTTCTGCTGAAACCATCCCCGTCCTCAACAAAGTCAAGCATTTCGTTAACTATATCAACCATGTTGAACAATTCAAGGCTGAAAACGGAAAGGCTCCTCTCGCTTGAGAAACTTTATATTTATGTACAAAAAAATCTAAATGCAGTAAATCGGATAGATTATTCTTTATTGATGCCATATTAGCAACATATTGGAATTCTGTCCTTTTGAATCGAACTGATAATATTAACAAGCAAAACTTTTAGGAAATACATTCATATGAGATTAATTTCATTATAGCATAAATAAAGGGATAAAATACAGCAAAAATTCGCTTTTTCAATCACAATCATTTGCATAATCTGTCTTCATTTTATCTATCTTGTATGAAGTGCATTTTAAAATATTTGTCAATCGATTTTATGAATAACTCATTCACTAACTTGCTAAATTCTGCTCACTCTTCAATTATTATAACAAAATCTGTCAATTCATTCATTCTCGCTATCAATTTAATATGCCTTTTATTAATAAATACTAATATATATAGACTCCTTTATTTATTGAATGGAGGAAATCTTCATTAAAAAGAAGAAGAAGATAGAAAGAAAGAAAGAAAGAAAGAAAAAAGAAGAAGAAGAAGAAGTCTTTTAAATTTCACATATTCAAATATTTTTGAGTTTTATTTGATAAGCAAAGGATATTCTTGATACTCAATTATTTATTCATCTTTAGAGATAACCCAATTATTAATTCTTTTTCTAATACCTTCCTTTTACTTTCATCTTCTAATTGCAATAAACTTTTATTCTATTCAATTATGGAAGATTTTACTTTTATTTCTTTATAAATTCCGATATTTTTCTGATAAAATAAATTAGATTTAAATATTTTGATAAACTTAAAATTTGTAAAAAATTAAAATTAAATAAAGTAATGAGAACATTAAATCATTATTTTAGGAATAAAACTTAATTAAAATTATTTACTCAATATGGAAATTATTTAGTTTTATTTTTTTTTACACCAAGAATTTTATTTATTTATACTATTTCAAATAATCTATTAAGGAAATAAAATATATCTGAATTTAAAATCCCTAAAATAAATTAAGTTTTATTAAAAAATAATCTAAAATTGATTCTAAATAATATAAAGTAATCTATTTATTCTGAAACAAACAAAATTAGAAGAAATTACAATCAAAATATATTTAAATTTAGGATATTTTAGCAGATAAACATACCTCATTAAGGTGTAACTTTACATTTTAAAAGTAATTTATTTACAATTAAAATTAGTTTTTAAAAGTACTAAGATTCAAATATATTTTTTTATTACTTCAATATGTTCTTATTTTTGTAGCATTCTTATGCAAATTTTCACTTATTTTTTTCATTTTGCTACAACTAATATATACTAAATATACTGTTAAATCTAATAAACAGTTTAATAATTAAATTATTTTAATAAATTAAGTAATTACCTAACAATATTAGTTAATGTAGTATTTAATTTATTGTAATTTTTTAATTATAAGTTATTTATATTTGTTTTGAAGAATTAAGTTATTGAACTTAAACTTTGACAAATTAATTTTATAAATTAAGAACACTTGTTAAAGGATATTTTACAAATTTAATGTTTTAATTAAATTATAAATTTAAACAGCAGTATCTTTAAACTGATTATATTTGAGAGGTATTACTGATTTAAGTAAGAGACACACAAATATCTTTACTTATAAAATATATCTATGATTCCTAAAATTATGCTCACCTAAAATAAGAGGTATTTTAGATTTTTTAGAACATATAACATTTAACTCTCTTATCTTTTTTTGCTTATGAGTTTAAATTATTTAGTAAATGGTTAATATTAAATAAGTGTACAGCTAAGGAAAATAGGGCTTCACCATGAAAATTATAATTTTTACTCAAGCATTTATTATAAATGGAGTAAAAAGAGTTTAGATAACAACTAGTTAGTGTTTTTATTAGTTGAATTATTATAATAAAATGAATGATTGAGAGATGACAAATTACTATGGTCCTAACCAATTTGACGCTGTATTTAAATATGATCATCTAAGAAAACATAAAGAAACTAATAGTATTGAAATAAAAAAAACTTCACTCAGAATCATTACATAAATCTCTTTATATTGGGAATAAAATTTGTACGAATAACTAAATAGTAGTTAGTAAGTTGCTATTAGTCAAAAAGCAAAAAGAAATTAATTAAAATATAATTGAAATCAATAATAAAAATATTGTAGAAGATCATTAAACTATTCTTCATTATAAATAACAAAGCATCAACCTTGCAAAAATTTTAATAGGCCAATAAAACCGTAGAATTAGCAAAATAAATACCTAATAGTAATGAATAGCATTGGTAAAGCAGCATTAAATTAACAAATAGCTGGAGCAACAGGAAATAAATATGCTGTTAATCCTACCTCCAAATCTGGTATTAAATGGAATGATTTCAATTATCCTCCATTAATTAAAGTCATCCACTACAACAGAAGCGAATTGTAAGACCCACATAGGGGAATAGCAACTAAGTTATGGTTGGCACACATCTTCATTTTGATTATATCTATTCTTAACATTATAAATAATTGCGTTTAAGGTGAAGGCTTCAGAATCGGTTTATCTTTTGTCTTTCTTATTTTATTCAACCCATTGGAGAGTATCTGTTTCTATTAGGGTTTACTTGCTTTTTTAGAAGACGATTCTAAATTTATGAGATATAAAATATTATCTACTTTGCTTGCATGCTTTTATATTGCATTTATGATCGGTGATTTTGGTAATTTCAACGGATTTGTAAGAATTAAATATGTTAGCGCATTCCCCGTTGCTTTATGTGTCATTGAATCTATACTCTTCTTATTTATAGTTGCTCTTCACATATTCTGTGTTTATAAAGCTCATTAATGGGAAGATGGCCCTGCTAAGATTCTTTCTTCTGATTCTGCTTCTATAGCTTCTAAGGATAGATCTCAATCTCAAATTTCTCAACCCTGATTTTATAATCTTTTAAATATATGAAATAGATTGAAAACGAGAGAGTTTGAATAACAGATAAAGTAATAGTTTGTATTTTATTTAGAGATCCTGTTAAAAAAATTTTGTGTAATATTAGTATTTGCCTTAGAAAAGAAATTTAATGTTTTACAAATAAATCTATGTATTATTTTTGTAGGATTTCGAATTAATTTAATGCTAGCATATAATATTCTAATTAATTAATATTTATAATTCGTTTATATTGTTGTTACTAAGTTATTTAGTAATTTAGTAACCTAATTATTTACTTACTTATTTACTCTTCCCCTCAACTTTCATAATAATCTTTATTTGCAAACTTAGTGTATCTTTAAAAATAATACATTTCTAATATATTTTTCAAATGAAAGAATTTTCTAATAAATTAAGGAAATTAGTCAAGAAATCATGTGATAAAATTGCTTTCAATGTGACAAAATATAGAATAGATCAATTGAAATTCTATATTTAAATATATTTTATCTATTTTTTAAAAAAATTCATAATCTTTTACATCAGATTAATTAAGAAATGAATTTAAACAATATTTGATTAAATTATTAATAATTAGTAATCAATCAATTTTTATTCGATGTGTACTTTCTTAAAAATACATTTTTATCAATAAATAATTAAATTTTTATAAATATGCATAATAAAATTAAATAATCTCCTTCTTTCATTGTCAGTAATCAGAAAATGGGATTAAATTTTATTTTAATTAGATACTAATTGAAAGTAAATATTAATTCATTTATTTACTTATTTTGTGAAATACTCTCACAATAATGACATATATTTATACTAGTTAATTTATTTATATTATCTATTCACAAATTTAAATCATGGAACAACAGCAACACATTCCATTTCAACCTTGGCGTTCTTAGGAAGGGTCTTGACTGCAACACAAGCTCTAGCAGGCTTGTTTTCACCAGTGAAAAACTTAGAGTAAACTTCATTGACCTTAGCAAAGTTATCCATATTCTATAATATTAAACATATAATATTAATGATTAAATTTGTAGTGTAATTGTGTAACTAAATAGTTTTAAATGCCTTATTATGTTGGGGTTTAGAATAATTGTTAGTATATGAGTTGTGTCAGAAAGTGATATATTTTTTTATAGTTTTTAAATCATATTAATTTTATATAGATGCATATCTTTATAAATTAATAATCTTTCTATGACCTAAATCTTTAGAAATTTAATATTTAAGCTCAATAAAGATATATAATTTCTCTGAAGAACTACTGTTTATGTTGCAAAACTTCTAAACAAAATTGGAGATTTAAAGTAAAAAAGAAATATTTTTTAAAAATGTACATCTAAGTAGATGTTGACCTTGACTACATAATCCAAGTCAGTACCAGCGGCGTGCAAAACGGCAGTCAAGTTTTTCAAAACCTATTGTTTAATAAATATTTTTAATTATTAACAACTAGATTTCTATGATATTTATATTTAGTTCCTTTGAAAGACTTTTACGGAACTTATTTAATTGATTTACCTATTCGGCTTGCTTAACTACACATTCATCATCAACGAAGGCATTAGTCTTTAAATTAAAATAATAAAATATTAATAATCCGTTAATTTTAAATATTATTTTCAATTACTTCGGGATCAATAGGGATTTAACCAGAGGCGTAGAACATCTTAGCACCGGCAGCAACAATCTTGCCTTGGGTGTAAGGACCAACAGCCTTAGGAGCCTTTTCTGTGTTAACAGTGGTAATCAATTCGTTGGGCTTAACCTTCTTGGTAACATGATCAACTACTTCTACGTTATCAGCCATTTTAAAAGTACTAAATAAAAATTGATTGTTTTTTGGTAATAATCTGAATGTATTTTTTATTAAATATTTATACATTTCTTTTGCAATTTATCAGAGTTTGAATGTTTATATTAATAAGCAGATAAGATATTTAATAATATATTCAAAAGCAGTCTTTAGATCATAAATTCCTATATCTGATTAAATAAGATCGTCATATTGTAGAACCCTCGCCTAATTAATCTTTGATTTCCAACTGGCTTAACTCAGCAATAAATCCTGAGAATATTTTATTATTCTATTGATAGCAAGCATAATCAAATGTGAAAGAATAGATTGTATTGTATTATTTTTATTTAAAATAAAAGACCATTTATTCATATTTAGATTAAATAAACTATGTTAAAATAAATATTACAAAGTAAAATATGTTCTTTCGTTCCCTCTAGCATCAAGCAGAAAGAATTTTATAAGAAATTATTCAATATTTTTATTTTATTATATTAATTAAAATAACTAAACATTTTTTATCTTGATTAAATATCCTATATTATTAACATTTTAAGGGTTGGATACTTTTTTTAATTTACATAAAGATATAATGATTTTAAATCTTTTGTTAGCTGATATATGTAGGTAGGTATGTATGTATATATGTATGTATCATTTAGATCTTTAGGAAATCTTCACTTTTAAATTAATTTCATTTCGATATTTCAATCTTCTTTTTAAAAGATTATAGTTTTTTCTTTAAATATTTACTACAATATTAATTGGCTTCAAGTTAAATTAATAAAATTAATAAAAGAAAAGCAACTAATCGTTAGTTAAAAATTAAAATTTAAAATAGCGATTATCAATTTAAAAGTTATGAATGTATTTTTAAATACAGTTAAGAGAGGAATGATAATTAATTATGAAAATCTGAAAGCATATTTACAAAATATGAAGAGATAATAACAGGATAAAATATTATGGAGTTAAGAATATTAATTTTAATAAAATAAATCATTAGAGATTTTCAATAATGATGGAAGAAGCACCACCACCACCGTTGCAAATACCAGCGGTACCGTATTTACCCTTATTTTATTTCATAACAGTTAATAAAGATTGGATGATTCTAGCACCAGAGACACTAATATTGTTTAAATAAATTTTTAAATTAATAAATATATTCAAAATTTAATTTAAGTATAGAAAATAAATCAATAAAATTTACCCAATAGGGTGACCAAGAGCAATAGCACCACCATTAACATTAATCTTAGAGATATCAATATCGAGTAATTTAATGTTGGAGAGGGCAGTAGCAGCAAAGGCTTCATTGAATTCATAGTATTCAAGTTGAGATTGCTTCATACCAGCTCTTTCAAGAGCCTTTTGGGTAGACTTGGAAGGGGCAATGCAGAAATCAATAGGATCAACTTCACTATCAGCATAAGAGACGATTCTACCGAGGGGGGTAAGACCTAATTCTTTAACCTTCTTTTCACTCATCAAAACTATAATTGATAAAATTAAATTTAATATTATTTCTTAATTGCAATTAATTCTTAATTAATTTATATCCTATTTCTAATACTACTTTTAATTATAATCATTTATTCGTTTATTTATTAATATTAAAATCATTACCAATAGTGCAAGCACCATCGTTAATCTTAGAAGAGTTGGCAGCAGTAATGGTACCAGTCTTGGAGAAAGCAGGTCTGAGTAAGGGAATCTTTTCCTTCTTGAATTTAAAGGGTTCTTCATCTTGAGTGAGCTTTATATTAAATGCAAAAGAATTTTTAAATTTATTATCAAGGATAATAGTTTTTTTAAAATTTTAAAGACTCCTTAAAAAACTCATAAGTAATTACGGTTTCCTTATCATTGAGCTTGACATGAACGTATTCATCAGCGAACTTACCACTTTGGATGGCATGGATGGTTCTTTCATAGGAAGTGATACAGTAAGAATCTTGTAATTCACGAGTTAATTAGAAATCACTAGCAGTCTTTTCAGCACAGACACCCATAGCACACTTGTTGTAAACATCACTCAAACCGTCAGTAGCCAAACCGTCCAATAAAGTTTGATTGCCATAAGAAGCACCCTTTCTGAACTATTTAATTATTAATAAATAAAATTAGTAAATAAATAAGAATTCTAGTGTAATAATTGCAATAAAACAGTTTATATTAATCTTAAATATCATAAAATAATAATATTTATGATTATTAGAATGCCTATTTTCTAATTAAAGTAGAATTTTTGCAATTATTATCAAAGATAATCCAGAAAATCTATTTTTTGTAATCAAATTATATGTTACGTTAGGAATGTAGAAAGGAATGTTAGACATGGATTCAAAACCACCAGAAACAACACAGTTGGATTGACCAAGTTGAATAGATTGAGCACCAAGGATAACACTCTTCATACCAGAAGCGCAAACCTTGTTAATATTGAATACGGGAGCACTAATGGGGATATCTATTATAAAAATATTAATAAAATTATTCTCAAGAATGTTCTAACTATAATTGTGTCAATATTATTTTTATCTATATAATTTAAAAATATCCGCTATTTGAACTCTAAAGATGTTCTTTATAAGTCAAATCATTTTATTCATCTACATATCTATTTGATGATCTTTTATTTAATATTTTTATTCTTAATTACCAGCACCAAGAGCGGCTTGTCTAGCGGGGTTTTAACCAACACCAGCAGAGCAGACATTACCCAAAATAACTTCATCAACATGCTTGGGGTCGATGCTCTTTGATTGTAAGGCAGCTCTAATGGTAAGGGAAGACAATTCGGTGGCCTTGAATTGAGATAACTTTCCTAAGAAAGAACCGATGGGAGTTCTCTTGGCAGCAACGATATAGGCAGTTTGCATTTTAGTGTATATTTTTAATTTTAATTGCTTTTGATTAAGTTGATTTATAAATTATTTATTTTATTAAATTATTTATTAAAAATTAATTTGTGTTGATTTTTCAATCAATCAGGAAGATACACTTTGAAAGACTTAACTTTTCTTTGAAAATTGTAGGAAAATGATGTAATAACATAATACAAACTTTTATTTCACCTAATAATTGATAAACATTTGCTAATAATAGTCCATTCAAAAAGATTTAATCAGAGAATCTTGTAAGATATGAGAAACAAAAAGAATCCTTTACAATTAAATTTATTCTTTCTCTCCTTTAATTTAGAAGACAAAATTGTAAAGGTTGTAGATTTCATGTTAGCCTGAGATTAAGATGAAATAAACATATTTTACTAGTTTTACTTATATTTCTCCATACTTCTTGAACCTTCTAGTTGAATCACTTCCACGAACAATTTTCTGTCAGTTTTAGATAGATTGATCATTTTATTTACAATTATAACAAAAATCAAGAAAGTTTCCCTTCAATACTTATTACATCTCTTTAATTACTGTTTTCAATTTTTAATAAATCAATTACAACTCTATTCTTACTCTTAATTTTACTAGAAATTTTAAATGTATCCATTGAAGTAAATAAAAGACCAATCATTATTAAATGCTTAAATTAGTTAATTTGCTCCAATATTCATAAAATTTTAGTTTTTGATAAATATCTCATCATTTACCTTTTCTAAAACTTTTTAAGATATAGCCAGAGCTTTATTGGAGTTAGCTTAACTGAAAATATTAACGAAGATTTATGAATAATGTGATTTAATAATTTGATTCCAACAATTAGATAAATTTAATAATTTTTTTGATAAGTATGTTATTAAATCTTGCTCATTATGTTATATTATTAAAAGGAGTTTGGATTATTAGAAACTAATAAAAAATAAGTATAACCTATTATTTAATATTTTAAAAATGCAACTAAGATTTTCATAAGTAGTTGATAATAAAAAATGTTTTCTAACTATTTGCTTTAAAAGATTACAATAATGAGATTAAATACAACCAAATTAAAAAAGATTATATATTACTTTAACATTTAAACTTTTTATCAATCTTAGATTGTTTATTTCTTTCATTAATTTAGTTTAATATTAGAAATATTCTAGATTAAAATGAACTTGTAAGTGAATTTAGAAATAAACAGATTCTTACACTACAATTTATTAAATTAAAACTTTTATAAAATAGAAAGAGATGTATATATTTATTTAAATTGTTTATAGAATTTTGAGAATTCAATATCAATTAATATATTTATAATTTACAGAAATTTAAAATATAATGATTAAAAATAACTATTTTTTGGTTTCTTAATGATAATTAATGTATCTTCATACAAGAATTTACTCAAAACACTTAAAAAATTATAAATTTAGGTTAAAAGTTTACTCCATATTTTTAAATAATTTTCTTAATATGCTAAATACTAAAAATAATTGTATTATTAGATAATATATTTTAAATTTAAGCATCTTATATTCAATCTCATCAAACAAGGTGTTAAGTTTAAATATAATAAATTTTAAAATGAATTATAACTTTCATTAATATAGCAAGAAAATAAGATAATTATTTGGAAGTGATTTATTTAAAATATTAAAATTTAAAAATATTTAGAATAATTCTTACTAACTAACATATTTTATGCAAAATTGAAGAATTGTTAAAAAAGCAATTAATTTTTAAATTTATTTTAAAATCTTAAATACTCCCTTAATTAAATAACAAAGAAATTTATGAAAATTGGTTATTTATAATAATAATAAACAAATAAAAAAATCAAAAGAAACAGTTATTTTTTTTACTTAATTGGCAAGCAGTCATACTTTCTAATTAATCTTATTAATAAAAATTATTTGTTGATTTATCAGCTGCAACTACTATAATAATCTTTTTTACTTATTCTCGTTCTCAATTTATTTAAGATTGCTATTTTCAATAATTATATTAAATTAACATTTTATCAAGAATGATGATTGATTAGATTTAATTTTTAATTTAAAATAGAATTATTAATTAAAATATGTGTAGATTGAAGAAAAAAAATAAGTAATTTAAAATTAAAAAGATGAACTGTTAAATAAAAAGAGGATAATTTTACTAAGTTAAGTAAATTCGGATGAAAATAAAAATTGTAGATGAAGTGAATTTAATTGGTAGGAAGGAAATTGATTTATTAAGCGAAGAATTAATTTTATAGTACTTTGCTTTAAATTTATACTAAGATGTATGCGTATTCTTAAGCTTTCAAATTAATTTAGTTTAGTCTATTACGCAATTTTCTTATACTAGATAGATTGATTATGATGCTAAATCTGCAAGTATTAAAAAAATTCTTGGGATCACAAGTGTGTATCAGTTAAAAAATCTTATTATGACTCTCTGCTAGAATATTTTTCACTTTATTTTACAAATAAATATATGTTATTAGCCTTCTAATTATTTGACGAATATGATAAATTAAGTTAATTTCTTATCAATTTAATAGTTTAAGACTAAGTAAGTACTATAGTGTGAAATAGTTAGAATAGCTTCTATTCTTTAGTGTAGTAAGAATTTTATAAGCTTTTTTCTAACTATTTGAAAAACTGTGATGTTAGTTAGAAATAAGAAAAATAAAAGAGGGTGGGAATAGAAATATTTCACTACAATTTTTAATATATTTATTTTATTTATTTGATCAAATAATATCATTGTAAATTTGCTAAAATTGATAATTGATTTCATAGAGATAGTTTTACCATTGTTATAGACTATAGTATATTTTTACTAAATGTTCTATACCCTTAATATATTAATAAGTAGCAAGGTCGTATAAATGAAATAGATAGGCTTGCTTGTTTATTAGTGAAAATATTAATCAAATTTTAGTTGATTTTGATTATAATTAATTGAGCATTAGAAAGTGATGACTTGTTAAAAATGTCTTAAATTGTTTGAAAGAGAAGGGAAGTAGTGAAGAGAGATGAGCTGACTTTATTTAGTGATCACATCTGAATTATTTAGTATGAATGTATGAATGGTTGAATGTGTGAGATTAAGAGTTTATGTGAAATAAAAATTATTTGAATTAGCTGCTAAGTTTAAAAAAGATATAAAGCTGCTTTATAAAATATATTTGTTAGAAAATTATAAAGAAAACAAATTAGAAAGTAAAGCGGTAAAAAATATCGGTGAATATAATTCAATTCATTAGAAAAAGAAATTAATAAATAGACAATTACTGATTGACAAAATAGATAAAGCAATAAGCATGGAATAATAAGATCTAGACTAATATACAAAGAACCCTCGCTAAAGTTTGGTTCAAAAAGCCCAAGGAGTAGTTAAGGAAAATTGGGTTATAGTTAGCTTAATAGTCGCCATTCTTTCTATTGGCTTATACGCTGTTGTTGCTGAAAAGACTTCATTACCTTACAATCCCTCTAGTAAGATATACAAATATTATTTAACTAAATAGTCAATTCATAAATGAGGGTTATAAATTTTGATATTATTTTCTAATAAACAATAAGATAACCTTCATTTTTTACTATTGATTTATGTTATTTTGCTTTAGTAATTCAAATTGTTTAGGCAACTTTAAAAAATCTATTTTATTTTATTAGCTAACACTAATGTTGATAATAGATACATGTTGAATGAAACTTCAATCTTCCCTGATTATGGCACTATCATCAGTTCAGGCTTGGAAAAAAATTTTGAAAAGATTAAAAGAGAAATTTTCGAACCCAAGATCCATGAAAGAACTTTGAATGCTACCAAATGGAGAGATCTTTTTGAAAGCACTTAGGAAATGATTAAGGGTATGAAACTCATCAAGATGTAAGAAGAAGAGCTTATTGGTAATAAATTTGAATTCTTATTTTGAAAAAAGATAGAAATGTATAAAAGGAGTTTAAAAATGATATTATTTAGAAGAAAATTAAGGGATTTGGAATCTTGCTAAAAATTTAAAAATAATTTAAGTGATTAGAGTGTTTTTCTTAATTTATTGTCTAATAAAAAAATTTTATTCACTTCATAGAATGAAACATTAATTAATTAAACTAAAAAGCAAGCCCAGGTTTATATTATGTATCTTTCCATTTTGGATACAATATCTATTTTCAAATTTTATTGTTAAACCATTATTTGTATCAATATTTTGCTAGATGCATTTATAAATTATTTATTTTCAATTATAATCTAGCCAAGCACAAGCATTTCAATAGCACTTAATTATACTTTGAAGAATGTAAAACTAAGTTATTGAACCAAAATCTTGATATGAAGGATGATACCAGCAAAATGCAAGAAGCTAATGTTACTATTGCCCATGCTGAAGGTGTTCTTGAAGGTTTAAGAGATGAACTCCTCCAATTCCAAACTCGTAGAAGAGAAGAAATTAATTAAACCAACATTGAAATTAACCACAGAGTTATTGAAAAGCAATTGTTCAAAAATAAAGTCAGCTAAAATGCTAATAAGGATCAACATTTGTAATTATTTATTAATAAAAATAAGCTTTATAATATAGAGGAATATTTTTACTAAATATTTTAATTATAATTTATACAGACAAGACTTGTAAGCTATTCTCGATGCTATTTAAGAAAAAATTAGAACCAAGAAACTTGAAATCTAAGGTCTTAAAGCCTAATAAAAGAGTGAAATGGAAAGCAATAATAATTTAGAAACCAGTATCTCTACTCTTAGAGATTAGATTTCAAAACTTCAATTCGTAATTATTCAAAAGATTAATTTTATTTTAAGAAAGTTCTGAGGATTTTCGGCAAATATTGGTATCATAAATATATCAACAGATCATTAAATTCATTAAGATATTATTGAAAGAAAGGGATGATGATATTTAATCAATCTTCAAACATAATTATTTGATTCTTTAAGAATGAATCTTAAGAATATGTTATTTTAAAAATATTTTAGGAAATTGCTACTTTAGAAGTTAATTTAGAAATCGATTAAATCGTAGGAAGAGTTAAGAGAGAAGAACACATTAGCAATACTAAGTAGATGATCACCACTATTCAAAAGAGAATTAAGATCTTCAACAATCACAAGCTCTCTACTGATGATACCATTTAATTAGAAAGATAACTATAACATGATAAGCAATAATTAAAGGATCTCAATGCCTTACAAATTAATCTTATTAAGAGTTTCTTTTAGAAATCTATTTCTCCAAGTGGCAAAACTCTTGACTAACTTAGATAAGAAGAAAAGAATTAATAAAGTAAATATTTAAATTATTTGGGTTTGTCAAATTTATTTTTTTTAATTATAAAAATTAGGTATGTTGGAAAGCTTAAATAAGAAATATGAAAACAGAGATGAATATTTCAATAATTTTGAAAAGCAAATTGATGCTATCGAAGTAATATCTTACAATCTAAGCTTTTTATCATAATTTTAATTAAATTTTATTAACAGTAAGAACTTAGACTTTTATACGAAGAAGAAAGCAAGGCTAAGGAAAACCTTGAGAATGCTAAGTTGAATTCTGATGGTGCTTCTGGTAAACCTGTTGATGCTGAATTAATAAGAAAAAGAATGAAATAACTTGATGATGAAATCCTCTAATTAAAGGAAAAGAGAAATGTAATTAAATTAAACCGAAAATAATATTCTTATATTTTTATATTTTATTTATAGAACCAAGAAGTTTAATTCTAAAATAAAATTGATGATACCATTAATAAGATCACAGCTTAAAAGGAAGTTATTTCAGACATTTATATTAAATTCACAACTTACGTTAAGGACAGAAAAAGTATATATTTTTGTTTTTCATTTTAATGACAAATTTCTAATCAAATTAATTTTAAATTATTAAATAGATATCGAAGAAAGAATTTTATCTGATTTAAATAGATGTAGACTCCATAGATACATGATGGAAGTTATTTAAAAGGGTGCTAATGAAGAACATGAAAACATTTCTACCACTTAATAAAACCTTAAGAAGATCAAATCAGATATTATCAGTTTGTTAAACGAAATGGTTCCTGAAGAATAAAATCTCCTCCCTTCTGGTAATGAAAAAGCTGAAAATTAATGATAACTGACTAACTCTTGTATTATTAAAATGATTGATGGATAAACTAACATTTATCCATTAAATATCAGATTCTATTTTCCTATGAAATGATACACTAACATTAATCATAATAATGCTCAATTATATATTATTTTTGATATTATTTATTGAAGACTTATCATGATTATCAATCATCCTCTATAATATATTTTTTATCCTTCATGTATTATACTTATTATTCCTCAAAAGTATATAGTATCTCACATTTTGTATTAAAGTTGAGTATTCATTCACTTTTGCCTTCTAAATCCTCAAATCTGTCAAAAATATTTTTATCCTATTAAATTGTAATAATTTTTTTATTTCAACTAATTATTTAAATAATAATGAGCTAAAAAATAACTCTTGTAATTTTCTTTCAATTAAATCTTTAAATAAAATAGTATATTATTTAAATTATTTCTTATTTACTAAAACTAAATAATTTTTATAGTAAATTATTTTTTATTTAACAAAGAATGATATTACTTACATACTATAATAACTTAAACATAAAAAGGATTTGATTTCATTTAAATTGAAATTATAATTATTTATTCTTAAAATCAAAACCAATGTATTCAGATTACAAGATTTACATAGATTAATTATCATTTTTTGAAACCAAATCAAACTGAATAAGCAAATAAACAAACAAACCAAAAAACATTCTCATTAATAAAAGTGATTATTAAAAATTTAAAGTAAAAGTTTTACTTGCCTTTTTTCTTTGTAAAAAATTACTTTTGCATAAATTTTGCATTCTAAAAAAATTTTACTAGTTTAGATTGTTTTTGTTAAGACTTTTGCAGTATTAAAAAGATATCTTGAAACAGTAAAGCAAGTAAATAAAATAAAAGTAATAAGAGAGGTACTTAAAGAAAGAGGATTATTAATTCATTAAATAGAGAAAATAATAGCAGCCACTAAGTAAAAATGTCTACATTATAACTACCTGAAGTGAGAAATACCTTATTTGTATAGAAATTATAAAAACGTATAAATGAATTATAATCAAATAGATAAACCAAAACAAGAACTAATTTAGTACAAAGAATGCAGACAGGAGATATAATAGAGAAACCCCTAATGGATAAAAGCGTGCAATGTATGGTAGTGCAATTCTAATAAATACTACTAACAATAACACTGGATTATAGACTAGCAGTAACACAAACAACAATAGTTCTACAACTAACCTTAACTCTTATAATCAGTCCTACTTAAATTAATCTCAAAGCTTAGTTGCATTGAGATCCATAGATAAATACTACAAGTAATAAATATTTTTTAAATGGATATCCAATATCAATACTAATAAAATAATAGAACTAACGATATTCATGATATCCTTGGTCATGAAAGGGATTATTATCCATAACTTGTTGGCTCTCATAAAGTAATATTTGATTTTTTTCTAAAATATATTTAAATGTAAAGCAATAACAGCTGTAGGAGTTAATATTAGCTAAACAGTACTAATAAATAAGGCATATTAATATTTATTCATAAAATAATTTAGGCAAACTAAGAAAAAGAAGTTGATGGAAATTTAAATGGGTTGAAGAAATCATTTAATATTCTTAGAAGTAAATCAGATTAGCGTGAAAAAGAAATCTAAAAGATGAGAGTATAAATCATTTGATTATCATAATTAATATTATAGAATATTTAATATAATGTGCCTTGGGAAAACTTATAATTTATGCTAAATAATAAAGGGAGAGATTGATAAGATGAAAATCTAAGAAAAAACGTTACTCATTCGCACTGATGGCGCTGAAGATGTAATCAATTAATTCATACATATTTCAAAATCAATTGAGATCAATTTCTGATAAAGAAATAATAATAATAATACAAATAATCTTAATCAAAGAAGTTTTAAAATTTAGATTTATAGATATTAGATTGATTGACTTATTCTTTAAATATAACTTCTATTCAAATCATTTAAAATGATATTATTAAAGGTATTTATTTAACTCGATGAGGAATTCTACTAAACAAAACAAATGTAAGAAGAAGCTGAAATGAATAAAAAGACATACGAACACATGCTTACTCGTATGAAAGTATCTTAAATTTTAATTGATGTTCTAATTAGAATCTAAATATTTTCTTTAATAAAATAGAAAGATATCATAGCATACAAGCTAAAAGCTCATAGCACAGAGGATACTCTTGAATTGGGAGAATCAGTACTAACTAATGCCAAATAAAAATCATAACAAATTACATAAAAAGAAGGTAAAGCTCACTAAGCCCTTGACCATGTTCTTAAAGTAGCTAAATATTGTTAAATAACTAAGTTATATTAAAAAAATTCTAAAATTACTTTAGGCTAAAGAAGAAGAGAATAAATAAAGAGAAACTTATTTAGAAAATTTTAAGAAACAATTAATGGAGTAAAATGAATTAGATAAGCAAAGAGAAGAAAGAATTAAGAGATAATAGGAAATTGCTGAAATCGCAGCTAATGATATTAGAGATCTTAATTTAGTAAAATTTAAATAAAATAATTATTTTTTTAATAATTTCTTTTCCTATTAAATTTCAGAAAAAATGGAGAAAGTTATTATTAGTTCATCAGTTTTTGAGTACATTCTTAAAGAAGAAAATGGAAAGTGAAATGAAGAAGTATTAAGGAATAGAACAAGCATTCTAAAAAATTAAAGCTTCCACTGTAAGATATTTTACTTTAGGTAAATAATAAAAGGATTAAAATAAATTTAAAATCAATAGGGTGTAAATGATGCTGGTGAGATTGTTCACAAATTTCTAAATAGAGAGCATACTTATAGTCATTTACTGATTTCCATTTCAGATTATGAAAAGAAGATTGACACTTTAAAGAAGAAAAACGAAGAATTAAAAACTCAATTGCATAGATTAAAGCAAGATATAATCCCTCTTGAAAAATTAGAAAATAAATAAGATAAATTGTAAATTGATGAAATATATTAGAAATATAAAGATACCAGTGATAAAGCCGAGAATTGCCGTTTGGTTGAATCCCGTGTTTATGATTGGATGATTCGTACTCTTATGAAGCTTGAAAGGGTAATAAATAAATTATCATCTTTTCATCAAAAATTTATTGACTTTTTATTAAAATTTCTTTTGAAATGGATTTGAAATATTTTGATTAAAAATATGAAAAATTGAATTTATAAATAAGATATTGGGTTGGATTGGATATTTGTATTTAAAATGTTTTAAACTATCAATAAATATTAGTGCTTAGGAATAGAAAAAAATAGAGAATAGTACTCTTAAGATTACAAGAAAAATAATCTTCCTGACCTTATATAAAGAATCTCCTAGATTCTCAGAGAAAATTTAGTTTCATTGGATAGCTCAGAAGTAAGAACAAAACTTTTACATTATATTGTTAAATAATATTATCAAATCTAAGAAACATAATTCTGTTTTATTACTATTTCTTAGGAAGCTTAAAATGTTCTCAAGGCATACTTGACATATAAACTCAATGGAAATCTAGAATTAATGCGTAGAGTTAATAGAGTCAAGCCAGTTACAGATACAAGTTAATTATAAAGAAGTCCATCCAGAGATTCTTTCGATAAGCCTTCTTTACGTGAGTCCACTGAGCATCTCTCTCATCATTCAGATATGGATTTCAATGATAGCGAAACTGAAAGCGGTATATTTATTTATTATACTATATTCTATTAAAACCTACTTATTAAATTAATGATACTATTAAGGTTATTAATAGAAAAATTCATTTCAAGCATTAAAAAAATTTTGATAAATATATTTCATTTTCGATTCGAAAAATAATAATAATCCTTCACTAGTAATTCAATCATTTTTCTAATATATTTTTGATGTAAAAAAGATGTGGAGAAATAAGAGTATGATTATGTTAATTAGCTTATCAAGGAAACTAAACATGATGTAAAGCGCGGATATCCTTATAAAAATACTCCCTAGAAATCTTGAGAGAATTAGAGTATTATAAAGAAGTGATTATTATTTTGATTATTAAATTTAAAAAATACTTAAATAATATTTAATGCTGGTTACAAGGAATGGTTATAACCATTCTTTCTTTGATTAATTTTTGTAAATTATTTCATTTCATATTCTTGAGTGTAAAACTTATTTCTTTAACTAAATATTTATGTTTTTCCAACAAAAATATATCTTTCACTCTACAATGATCTATTCGAAATTAAACATGACTTGTTACTCAAATAAAATTGTTATTATTAAAACTCCTAATAAATATACCCAAATTCGAAGCTGAAAAACTCTTTTACGGTATTTTTCTGTAATTAATTGCAAAAGGTATGTTGTCTTTTCTTATTGGGAAAAAATTAGATCCTATCAGATAATTTTAAATTTTTAAATTAAATTTTGTTCTAGAAAAATTCTACTTTGAAATTATTGTCATATTTACATTATTTATTGCAAATTTATTGCTGATCTTTATTTCCAGAAGATAAATAAGGTTTCTTAAGAGAATCCTATTAGTTAGTTTACATACTTTTATATTTACCTTACAAAATAGCTATTATTTTATTTCTTACTATAATAAAATCTATGTAATTTCTAAGGAGTTAAAATAAATTTCCTTAAAAATGAAGTTTATAAATAGTGATTACTCTTAAGTGTTTTGTTGTAAACTATCTACTATAAATATATATAAAAGAATTTTAGCTATGAAGATAAAGAATGCTATTAATGTGAGCTTAGATAATTATTATAATCTCTATATTTTTATTAAAAAATGCAGGATATCAAGATGCTAATGATTTTATAAGTACAATAAGCCTAATAATTTAAGTATTTTTCGTATTTAAAATCTCAAAAAAATTTGGGAATAGTATGTCGCGATATGATTTATCATAAATCTAAATTAATTCATTAAACACCATACATGAATCTTCTATGAGTCAATATAAATAAATTATTTAACTGAATTATCTTCCAGTAATTGAATCATATTACCTTTAATTAGAGTAAAATTTCTCAAACTAAAAAGCCAAAAATTCTTTTCTAAATAATATCGATTAAATTACTAAAAAATTATGATAATGGTTAGAATTAATCATCTAATAGGTATTATTTTTATGATTTAATCTATAATTTTGAATGGATGAAGAATCTGATAGATATATAAATAGAATCTAGTAAGGATTCCAATATGAATAATAAAAGGAATAATAGAGATATCTAATAATTCTATGTTACTTAATCGCATCAAAAAATTACTTTTCCATATAAATTCCGTGAGGATTAATAGATTATTAAAATAAATAATTAATTAAAAAAATAAGTGAAATTTATAAAAAGCATTAAATAGTTGTTTAATTTTCATCAAAAATGCAAAATTTAGAAAAAGAAATACAATTAATTAAAGATTTACAATTTAACTTCAAAGTAGAAGAATGTAAAAAAGCTTGTCTAAATACCCTCTAAAGTTCTCAAGAGACTTTAATTGAAGTGACTAGTATTTATGGATTCTGTGAATAATTCTCAGACCCAAAGAAATCCTTTTTGACTTTATCAAAAGTATTTGAAGATTCCCCTTACTTCTTTTAGAACACAACCTATCTTCTACTAATATTAAGCTAATAGTAAAGCGAAAAAGGAAAGAAACTATCCAAATAAGTGATTTCTCTTTATGCTGATTATAAAGGTGAAAAGGATATTTATTACTATTTATCTCTCTCTATAGCAAAGCACATTGAAGATCCTGATAGCCATAATGGCACTAAAGAAATTATTTTATAAGGCTACAAACCATAGGAAAATCAAAACAACCTTAATGAAGAATTATTAACTGGAATTGAGGATATTAATGAAGACTAACTGTTTGATGAAATATTAAAATAGTTGAGCAATGAACAGGTTGCATGGGTCTATCATCTTATGGGAAAAGAAAAAATGTATTAGTATTTCTTGGATTAGGAAAACAAATAATTATTTGAAGAGAGTGTATAGTTACTGGAAAAATCTTTAAAAATATAGCCTAATAATACTATAACAATGTAACTATTAGGTTTATTATTTGTTTAACAAGAGGATATAGAGCTAGAAAATCTTGAAGCAGTATTAGAGATCTACCATTAAGCATTAGAGATTAATCCACATGATTTACTTACTAATGTTTATTATTGTGAATTGTTGATCAAGTTAGGAGAGTACACTAAATGTGATGAAGTACTGTAAGAAATAATCGAATACAAGCAAACTCCTTACGTATTTAATAAGTATTTACAATACATTTCATTTTCTCAATAGTACAGATTTAAAGATTATAAAATTGATTTCGAGAACTTGTTCTAATTACTCATGAAAATGATAGAATACGATGGAGAAGATTATTATAACTTTGATTCTTTCTGTCATTTACTTTATTTAATTTAATTCAGTAAATCTCTATAATAATGGAAGAAACATATCTAAGATGCCTTAGAGTAAATCACAATAAGTTATCCCTTTATTTTAACTAAAATGAAATAATTAATTGGATTTGAATCTGAGATCCAAAATTATCTTAATCTTCTCACTATGAATATGTAAGAACATTCTCTTAAAATTCACTCCCTCTCTGTATATCAAAAGCTTATTGAACCAGAAATTACTTATATGGGTAAATATTCACATTGGGATAGCTATTTTGATTGATTAAAGTCTTGTTTAAATAATAATCTTATATTTACTTCTTAATAATTAAAAAATTCACCTTAATAACTTAACAATAAAAAAATAATTATTTAAATTACAATCTGCTAAATTTATTAACTTTTCTCCAAATAAATTAATAAATTGTATAAATTGTAATTTTGCAGAATAAAACATTTAATTTTGCTAATCCTTAGTTAATTATTCTAGTTTATTCTTTTTCTCTCTCTCTTTATATAGATTAATATTTACATGTATTGAATTACTTTCATTTACTCAAACAAATAAAATATCTCTTAATTAAAATAAATTTACATTAACCAAGTAATAAAGATTATTCTCTTAAATAAATTAACTTATTTCATTTACTTTTCATATATAATTTCTTTAAAAAATATATATTGATGCTTTTTGAAATTAAGAAAAAAATCAAACTTTTTTTTAAAAATTTTTTATCAAAGTATTTGTAATAAATAATTGCATAAAAATAATAAATAGGTTGAAATAAATTTAAATAAAAATTAAAATATTTTTTTAAAAGTAAAAAAAATAACTCCCCCACCGGGACTTGAACCCGGGTCTCAAGGGTGAGAACCTTGTATCCTAACCTGCTAGACTATGAGGGATTTATACTGAATATAAGAAATAAGAGCAAATAAGTTAAAGTGAAAATATGATGGAGTCAAAGGGAAAAGAAATAAAAAAATAAAATTGAAATTAAGCCATATAATTTTGAAATATTAAATTTTGATTGAAAGAAGATATTTTTAATATAATATTTAACTGTCTTTTTTGTTTGAAATGAGTGTGAAAAAATTTTAAAAATTTTAAATGACCATAAAAAACGGAATTTTAGAAATGAAGAAGGATGATAAATGCTAAGACAAGTAAGTCAATTAAGAAAAAATAACTATACCTCTTTTTATATCCCTTGTTGATAAATGATTGGTTAGATTATTAAATAATTTTTTATTAAAAAGAAGCTGTTTTAAAATGAAAAAGAGCGCATTTAAATCTAATTGATATTATCAAAACTGTTTTTTCTTTTTTAATTTCCTTGTTTAATCTATTAAATTTGGTATATTAACAATCTAGGTTAGGTTGTTTTGATTTGAAGTGTTTTTATAATTTTGAAATTGGAAAGGAAAGATTCAATTATAATAATAGGGATTTAACTTTGAGATTTAATAATGAAATCTTAAATAGGACTATTTATTATTGATTGACTTTATCAATCAATCAATCAATCAAATCAAATCCAGATTGAAGATTGAAAATGAAGAAATTTAAATTTTGATCTTCACTTTAAACAAAAAAAGGAGAGATTAATTATTCATTAGAATAGCTATTTAAAGATCAATAAATATTTATTAAATCATATTGAAAATACAAGAAAATTCAAAACACGCATTGTGCTTAATTGTAATACTAATAATTACATACAAAACAAACAATAACAACTACTCAAAGTATTAAGAAAGTAAGACTTAAGTAGTAGTGTAATCATTATAGAAGGGAGTTGGCAATACAAAAATAGCTTTATATTTCAAACTTAAGCAATCATATAAGATAAAAAAATAGATATCATGATGATTGATAGCAGCATAAATTCTAGTAAATCAAAGCTAGAGTTGAAATTAATTGGACCATAATCATCACGTAATTAGCTACGTCAATCAAACAATTAGTTAATGGGAAATTAAAGTATATCGAGTAGCAGTTAAATTAATATTAATGGTACTTGTAATACAGCTCGTACACCTTAGAATGTAACTCCAAAGCGTTAGAATAGCAATCACAATGGATCTTGTATGAATCAATCCAGTTCGAATTTAAACCAAAACAATTTGAATGCTTGTAATGTATCAAATAACAACTATGGTAGCATATTAAATAGTACTCCTAATTCACTCAATGCCTAAATAAATAGCCGCTTACAAGGAAATAGCTATCTTAATAAAGGAAGTAATTCAGGAAATATTAGTAAGCAGAATAATTAGAATTTTTCTAAGAAGAGTGGTGGATTAGGTTCTAATTTAGGATAATCTAAGAGTACTTTAAATACTAATGGGGGATATGGCTATCCAACTTAGAATTCTCAAAACAACTTAAATCAAGGAAGTTCTTTCAGCAAGGATAAGATGAACGCCGTTATAAAAAACAATATGAATAAATAAAAAACAAATTCTAACATGCACATGACTCATAAAAACTAGATATTATAACAATACTAAGCTAGTCAATAGTAGTTTATTCAATAATAACTCTAGTCCTTTAATTACATGAGCAACTAATAACACCAACAATCTATGAATCAGCTTCTAGATTCCTCTCCCAATCACAGTCATCACCTCTCTCCCTCTACCTCATAATAATAAATAATTCCAAATGAAACTACTAAAATAAAGAATTCATACCTCTCATCTAAGCCAACCAGTCCTCATTCATACCTCGGCAATAACGAAACATCTACTTCAACTAAAAGTAAGCATTACTTTATATTTTATCTACCTCTTTTTAAACTATTATATTCTTAACTAAGATTTGTAAAAGTATTCTCAACTTTCAGGTAAAGAATAAGGTTACTTCAGTAATCCATTTAGTTAGGGTCTTTCATCAAACAGCAACACATCTAAATCCAATAAGTAATATTATTGTTTGAATTTTTAAATAAAGAGATAAATTTTCAGGGAATAAACAATCAAGAATAGATATTTTTTAAGGAGTAAGTAGATATTCTAAATAGAAGAAATTTATTGGAGTATGATAAGAAATATGAATGAATATGTTTATGAGTTTTTACCATATTTAAAGGAGAAGGTGATTTAAAAATTTATCTCCTTTTTAATATTATTAATACAAAAGTTACTTGAGGCTATTTTTAATTAATAAAAAAACAATAGAAAATGTCTTCTTTTTTTCTATTAAAAAATTAAGAGCCTTTAATAATTACATTTTCTATCAATCTATTTTCTCTGACAGGCTTATTAAAGTAGAGAGAATTATTTTAATGAGCTTATTTACCTAATACAATAATTCAATCTTAAAACAATAAATCATAGTGTATAATTAAGAGATAAGGAAAGCAATAGGAAAAATAGAAATGTATAATTTAAAAAATAAAGAGGATAAATTGATAGATAGATAATTAATTTATTTATTAGAAAGGCTGTGCTTTTATGAACTATCATTCTATCTATCTATCCTCTTGCTTATTATTTAAATTAACAAAATTTAAATTTTATTTGATAAATTTTGCCCGTCAATTGATTTATTTAAAATTCTGATTAAATAAAAAATTGTCCATATTTATTGCACATTTTAAGATTCGTTATTAGGATATTAATTGAATTTTCTTAGTAAATATCTTTTATTTTACTCAACTCATTAAACTCGAACAATCTACTCTAAATTTTAAAAATTTTCCTTGTTAATTTAATAAAAAATCACCCAAAAGAATTCTAACTAATACATGGTTGTATTTTTATAAATGAAAGGTGCATGACTCCAATTAGTGAGAAAAATAAAAATCAAAGTAGTTTCTTGAAGAAATCATAGCTAATTGTAACTAGAAACTAGAATAACTCTAATGTTTTGAATACATCTACTAATAACAACAATACTTCCTTCTTGAAGCAGAGTCACTCTCGTTCACCTCTAAACACTAATCACATTGAAAAGGAAAATACTTATCTCAATCACTTTGACACATCTAGCCTCTCAATCACTGAGAAGTCAAAGAGATAATCTCAAATTTAGCAATAAAATCAATCCTAGTCTCACTTATAATCTTCTCCATTTTCTTATTTATCCACTGGCCAATCTGGTGCATAAAATTCCTCTCCCTTGAACAATCTCTCTGGCCTTAGTAAATCTAAATCAAGTAAAAGCCCAAAGCAATCCAATTCATTATAAATGGTTACTTAATCGTTAGAAACACCTGCTGGTAATTTCTTTGCTTCTCATTTAAGTCGTAAGAAGAATCTCAGCACTGTAAATTATAATTCATTTACTCAAAATATGGAGAAATAATAATCTTCATCATCATCCTAATAAAATTAATAATAATCCTATACAATGAGTACTTAAAATAATTTTGATTAGTCTCCTATCAGTAATACAAGACGTATGAACTAATTCAATAAGAATGAAAGTTCAGACATGATATAATCTAATGGTTAAAATTCATTTTTATTATCTTCTAATCTCAAAGATAATAACCAAGAATACCTCCACAATAAAACACAAGATTATGGATAATATGGGAAAAACAGTGGGTTTTTAAGTAACTATAACTACCCAAACAGCAGTAGGTTTGATTAGTATCGCAGTGTGGATGGATCAGAGAGTCAAAACTCTCGTAATTTCTTACCCAAGACTTATTTAAACATTGATAATAAGGAAGCATATGTAGGGTAAAAGAAGAAAAATGTAACATTAGATGGTGGAGAGTTACTGAATGGTGTGAATAAATATAATTAAGCTATAAATACAGATAATAACTTTATCACTTTAAATGAGTAAGAATTAAGTTTCTAAAATGAGCAAGACGAGAATGTGATGATGCTGATGAATCAATAAAACAATAACACAACTAATATTCATCCTGGAAGCAGTTACTGTTATGGATACTATAATGAAGATGAAAGTAATTTCTTGAATAGTACAAATTTCCTTAACTTAACAAACCTTTAGATCAACACATAGAATAATACAATGATTGCTGGAAACAATAATACTACTAATAAAAATTCTTCTTCAACTAATATAAGTTAGGTATTCTAATAGAATTAAAATCTTAATAACAATCTCTATTAGCAATATAATAACAGCAATAATCTGAATGCTAATAATAACAACATATCA
This sequence comes from Tetrahymena borealis, assembly GCA_000260095.1. Lineage (NCBI taxonomy): Eukaryota > Ciliophora > Oligohymenophorea > Hymenostomatida > Tetrahymenidae > Tetrahymena > Tetrahymena borealis. Next base: position 1,150,730 of record JH651232.1, on the reverse strand, counting down.
GCCTAATAAAACAATCTCAACAACACTTTGAATTGGACAAATAGCACAAACTTATTTAATAATTCTGTCTGTGCAGGTAGCATGCTTAATACTACTATCAATAATATCCTGTAAAACATGAATTCTACTCAATCTACTAACAACACTTTAACTAACCCCAATAACATGAATACAAATGTTAACTCATTTGGTAATAATAACAGTGCTAAAGCAGCTCCTAATATCTACAGTAGTCTGAGTCAATAAAATTAGAATACTAATCCTACAAACACTAATGCTAATACACCTACTAATGGAAATGGAAACAATAATAATCAAACAGGTAGTTTTTCCCAAGCATTAGTTATTAACTAAGTAAATATACCAGCTAATGGAAATACAGATAAACTTCCACTTGATACTACTCCTAAATAAGTAGCTCTTTTCCCTGAACCAACTCCCAGTAAAAATGAATGTAGTAGTCTGAAAAGTATCCTTTACGATTATATTATGCCAACAATTAAGCCAATTACACGTTAATTCAAACTACTAAACAGTCATCAGTATAACAATTCCTAAGGTTAAAGTATCAATATTAATACTAACTTCTTTGGAAATGAATAAGTTAGCAATTAAAATAAATAATAAATTCTTAATTAACTTAACAAATAAATCAGCAATAATGCTTCATCTTCTAATCTTAATATTAACAATAGCTGCAACAATATTAATAACGCAAGTAGTATTGTAGAGAATAATATGGGTAATAGCACAACAACTAATGGATTTGGTAACTTCAATAATCCCTTTAATTTTGATGAAGATCATAAAATGCAATCTGACAATATTTATAGCGAAGAAGGCCTTCCAAGCAGCAATTTCTTAGAAGCTAAGGAGTAATAAATGCTAGGAGAATCTTAAAATAGCAATTAAACTACACCTATTAAAATGCACTTGAAAGTAGATTAATAATCTGTCAATAATTTCAATAATAATCCTTTTAATTAAGGATAGAACACTCCAGCTCTGAAATCACCTTCAAATAAGAGTGAAAATACTAATTACTAAAACCAAGGAACTCCAGTAATGAAATCACCATCAAATAAGAAAGATAATAGCTCTTCTCCTCAAGTACTTACCCCAACATCTCAGTATACAAATAGCAAATTAACTTTTTGTAATAATCAGACCATAACAATCTCATCAGAAAAAGAATAATTAAGCGTTTAATAATATAATTTCTCTTTCTCTAACTGTGTTAACTAATAGAAAAAGTTACAATAGTAACAATAATAGTAACAACAACATTAGCAATAACAATAACAACAATAATAGGTGTAGCAAATTTCATCAAATACTCTTCACCCTAATTCTTACATTTAATCACCTTACAAGAAATTAAGACAAGAGCAAAATAGCGATAAGAAGTAAGGTAGTAACTCGAAAAATCTTTTAATACATTAAGAGCATAAGTTAGTTGAAAGCTCAAAGTAAGAATACTCAACTTCTCCTGAAAAACCTGTAATTAATCTCCTTCTTTCTTAACAAATTACTGTTGTTGATGGTATTTCTTAAGTCTCTTCCTAAATGTTCCAAATGGAATAACCTTTAGATCCCTATGTTGATTAAAGCCTTCTTGAAAACTTTTGGTCTATAGATTCTTTCCAAATAGGCAAGTGCCTTGGTAGAGGAAGATTTGGTAATGTTTATCTTAGCAGGTAAAATATTAATATTTAAAGAATAAATTAATTAATTTATATAAATATAATAATAGACATAAGCTGACTAATATGCTTTTTGCAATTAAATAAATAAATAAGAAGAATCTTATTGAAAGTTGCATGGAAAAGTAATTACAACAAGAAATTAAAATACAAACATATTTAAGCCACCCAAATGTACTCAAAATGCATGGATTCTTTGATGACAGTTAGAAAATTTATCTCATCCTTGAACTTGCTTCTCATGGTGATATTTATAAGGAGATTAAAAGAGAAGTAATTATTTTATATTTTTGAAAAGGTAAAAATGTATTAATTTAAATAATAATGTATAGCCAACCAAAAAATTCACAGAAGAAAAGGCAGCTAATTATATTAGACAAGTATGTGAAGGATTGATTTATTTACACAGCCAAGGTATCATTCACAGAGACATAAAACCAGAAAATATATTAAATAGTTATGGAGTCTTAAAGTTGAGCGATTTTGGCTGGTCTATTTATACTGATGAAAAAAGGATGACCTTTTGTGGTACTCTCGATTATGTTTCTCCGGAAGTTGTTTCTGGAAAAGATTATGATTTTAAAGTAGATATATGGAGTATTGGAGTATTGACATATGAATTAATTACAGGTATTTAACATATTATCATTTGTATTATCCTATTAAATACTTATTTTTAAATAGGAAAACCTCCATTTGAAAATAGATAGAATCACAATGAGGCTTATCAAAAGATTTTAATGGTAAAATAAATATTTTTTTAAAATGAAAAGCTAAATTTTTTTCTTTAATGATTAGGTTAAATATGATTTCCCTAACTATATCAGTAAAGAGGCAAAAGATTTTATGAGTAAATTGCTTGTTGGAGATCCAAACAAAAGAATTTCTTTAGAAACAGCATTAAACCATGAATGGATTATTAAAAATACAAGAAACTGTTTAGCTGACTGGGATCCTAAAGTAAGTGAAGAATCTTTATGCTTACTTAAGTGATTTTATATAAAACTCAGTTGATTCATAGCTAAATATTTTAACAAAGTTCCAAAAATGAATTCGAGTCTAAATATGTACTTTGTACATATTTAAAAAGAATGAAATAAACAAAGTGTATTTATAATAACAATCCTTCTCAAATCAATTCATATATATATCAAAATTATATATCAGATTAACTTCTATTCATCAATTGATTAATTAATTAATAATTAATTATTAATTTAATGTTTTCCTATACTTTTAATTTATATCTTTATATATGTATTTAGTAAAATTAACCAACCCTTTTTAAGAATATTTTACCTCTAATTTTTCAAATTTTTTTCATAATTAATTTAAAGGAAAGCTCAAAATTAGTAGAAAGAAAATATTTATAGTTTTAATTTACGATTTAATGAATAAAATTTAAATAATTATCCTTTAAATTTGTTTAATTGAATATAGTTTATGAGTAGATAATATATAATATCTAAAAAGAAATCTGAAAATTAATTCTAAATAAAATAAAATTTAAATACATGTAGTTGCTGAATTAAGATTAATAAAATGAAATTAACATTATTTTCATTAGAAAGCTGCAAATTCTTTGAGATAATATCTTTAGAAAAGTTAATTGAGAAAAGATATTATTTATTTTTTGAAAATAGCAAAGAATAACAATAAATTAGAGTGTTAAAGATTTAGGTTATTATTCTCATAATTAATTCTATTTAAATTCTAAAATCTACTATAATTAAATAAAAACCCAAATATACCATAATTAATAACTTATAAAATTAAAAGTTAATTTTCAAATTGATTCAGTATTTATTAATAAATCCCTTAATAAAAGAATTGAAGGATACTTTACTCTAATAAAAAAACATTACAAAATCTAATTGGTAGCAATTAAATATTTTTAAAGAATTAGTTAAACAGAAAAATTCAGCTTTTTTATAATAATAGTGGAGTTAAATATAGCAAATAGATAATTAAGTATATAGAAATAAATAAGTTTTATAATAGAAACATGGGGGCTTAAACTAGTACTAATTTTTGTGGTGCTGATACTTGTACAGATGTGCAAGAAAGAAGCAAAACAGAAGCCTATCTTCCTTCTAACTTTTATCCTTATCACATTAATCATTTATAAAATTCAGAATATCACCCACGAACTTACAGATAATTAGATATCGAGCAAGATGACTATAATACTATATAAACGAGTAATTTGCCTATATCAAAGTCTCCTAACTCTCAATCTAAGAGTGGGTACTAATTTGCATATTAAACTTACTCATAAATTAAGAATAATACCAACAACAACTATGAAACAAATTAAAAATATATTATTGATTAGAACCTAGATAAAACTGTTAATTATAACTACAGTGGCCCAAATAAAGAGCCTCTATCTCCAATAAATATTAATTCCCTCAAACAAACATATACTTCTCCATTCCAGCATTCTTCTTCCTCTAAGATTTTAATGTCTAGTTAAACTAAAAATTTATTAGATACAGAGGAAATGAAAGCATAATAAAAATCATATGGAGATCGTGTTAAAAAATTAGCAGAAATTGTAAACTTTGCACCAGTATTGAGACTGAAAGTATTGGCATCAGCAAATTTAAAGAAAGATTTAGTATTGACAATAAATGCTTAGGGTCTTCTTAGTGGAATTAGAAATGAAAAGGATGGATATGTGTTTTTTGGATGTAAAAAGAAAGCTAAAAAAATGACAAAAGATATTAAATAAGCTAATATTATTAACGACTTTATTATACCTCCTACAGATCCTGTTTAGGCAAAGTAGCAAAGAGGGCGTCATTTCTAAGTAAAATATGATATCAAGAATAATTTCTATACTATAGTAGATTTAGGAGTAGGTTTTGGCGTTTTCAAAAAGGCTACTGTGTCTCACATTTTGCGTAACCACGATCTCATTAACTTTGGTCTCACTCTTTGCACTATAAAATTCATATCAAAAGATAATCCCAATAAAAGTTTCTCTCAAAAATTATTCTAAAACAAAAATGAAATTATTTTGAAAGCATAGTTCTATGGAGGTTACTCAAATGGCGAAGTCTACGAATTAGATCCTAAGGAATATTAAGAAGTAACCATTGGAAGATCTGAATAGTGTTCTCTCACATTTAAAGATAAATTAATTTCTAAAGTGTAATGCTTAATTCAATTTAATCCAAATGTCGGATGGGTACTCAAAGATGGAGATGGATCCCTTCCTTCTACAAATGGGACTTGGATTTATTTATAAAAAGAAGAATAAATAGTTGATGGTATGGTTATCAAAGCAAATTAAACCGTCTTTTAGGCTTCAATCCATTGAGATTATATTAAATTATTTATTATCAAAAAGAAATTTCTTATTAACAATTAACAAATAGATTGAATTTAGTACTCTATAATTCATATCCAAATTTATCATATCAAAATGTTTTATCACATTTATTAAAAGCATCAATCAATTCTTTATATTAGATTAATATTTATATTTTTTATTAATTATGTAATTAATCAACTAGAAATATTAAATTTTTACTTTCCAATAACTTTATTTCTATTCATCAAAATTAAATTTAAATCAAAATCGATAAATTAGTTAGAAAATTAAGTTTAGATTTTTATACTTTACAATAAATTTTATTAAAGTAGTGAAAAGACAATTTTTTACTAAAGTTATGCTTTTATCAATCAGATAATTATAATATGGCTAACATTTTTAGAATAATGCTGTTAAATAAGTTCCATTGGCAGTTATCACTAACAAGATAAAAGAGAAGAATTTGAAAGAATAACTTTAAAAATCTTAAAATTATAATTTGGTTTTTCTTAAAAATTAATCAAACATAGTGATTAGGTTTAATAACTTAGGATATTATAGAATCTTATTTGTTAGAATATCTTATGTATATTAGGAGAGTATGATGTGAGCAGAAAAATTTGTGAATTTATTTTAAAAGTAAGTCAGAAAATATTAGTTACGATTACTAATTTCTGGTAAATTTTCTTAAATTAAATAAGTAGAATCCATCAAAACATTAAAAATCTTTTGATTAATATTACAAAACTCAACTTAAAGTGCCTATACAAGAATTATATCTCAAATGGATAAACAATTATTAGATAGACTTAAATAGCATAAATGGTATATTAAAGATATGATAGAAAGCTATGAAAAAGGAAAGCTGATTCATAATAAATCAGCACCTGCAAAAAATGTATGGATTTATGAGTGTAAGGATAAGAAGAGTTAGAAAGAATACATAATGAAAACAATCAAACGTAAGATAGAAAAGAATGTTATTGAAAACTTATGCAAACAACTTTATGATATGTATCATATTTATTAAAGCATGCAGTATAAAACAAACTTAGGAAAAATAGCAGGATTTGATATTGTTAATGAAGGAGATGAATTTTATATCAGAATTATAGTGGAAAAGTGCGTAGGCACTCTTAAAACATTTATATCTTTAAATAATAAAATGAAACCAGATTAATTCATAGAATAGTTCAAGTCAGTATGCATGACTATGTTTGAACTAGAAGGAAGGAATGTCAGCCATAAAAATCTTACAATCAATAATATTTATTATCTATTCAATGAAGAGGGGAAAATGGAATTTAAAATATTTGGTTTCTCTAACTTCATTTGGAGTGCTAATGATGGTAGCCTAAGTTATGTTTCTCCTGAAGAAAAATATTTAATGAATACCTTTGAAGGATCAGCTCTATCTACTCCTTATGATATGGATTACTTTAAAGTATTAAATACTATTTTAAGGGTTTTACTATGTTAAATTACCTTAAATCATAATAGGTTGATTCATTTAATTTAGGAATTACATTTTTGGAGTTAATTTCTATGAAAGAAATAGATAAATGGGGTTTTTCTTTAGAGGAAAAGAAAGATCCTAAAATGCTAGAGATATACTAGAATTAAGAAAAGATCAATAATATGATACACTAAAATATAGGATATTTAAAAAACCATGAATTTATTTTCTCCATTTTAAAAAATATGATCAATGTTAATCCTCGTAAGAGAGATAGATTCACTAAAATTTTGTACAGTTTACACGGTTATTTAAAATTGAAGATATTTACATTCGCTCTTGATCCAGTCGAGACAATAAATTTTTCATAGCAAGAAGAATAAAAAAGAGTAGAAATAGATAATATACATTAAGGATATAAAAGCTAAATAAAAATACTAGTAAACTTAAATTTAATAAATGTACTATTCAATACTTATTTAATTAATTTAATAGGAAGATACAATTAAGAAGTAAACCTAGATGATCAATCAATAATAATAATAAATAGTAATATCAAATAACTCACTTTATATAACAATAATAATGTTAATGAAATCTCAATTAATTAAATAATATAGTAAATGATGTCTGACTAAGTTAATATGATGCAATCCAACATTCGATAACATACAGATAATAAAATCCAAAAGGAATTCATCATCATCAAGAGACTAGAAGAATTAAAAGAAATGTCTCAAGATACAAAACCAAAAAAACTTAGAACTGTAAAAGTGTTATTTAAATATTGTTATGCTTTAAAAAATAAGCTTAAATAATATTTTTTTTGGCTACAATAATGCATAACAATAAATTAAATTAAAATTAAAGTTTAGTCAAATTTAATAGTTTAAAACTACTCTTACTATAAAAATAGATTCCAGAAAAGATGAAGTTATAGAAAATGGACAAATATGATAAAGAAACAAGTAATTCAATGTTTTTGAAATTTTACATTCTAAAAGTTAAGATTAAAGAAAATTTAAAAATCTCCAAAGATTTAAAATAAAATTATTGGTTGATTGATTGAATAAATACTGGATTATAAAATTTTTATTTCGATTAGTTATTATTAAATACAAATTCTTATTATCTAGTTTGTAACAACTTTAACTTACATTAATAATTTTATGAAATAGCGAGGGAATTGAAAATGACTCTGGGGCCTATTCTTTCAGCAGTAATATAGATTATTTTATAGTAAATAAATTCTACATGACTGATATTTTAATTAAAAATGAATAGATGGTGAATATTTTATTTAATTAAACAAATAACTCAAAAATAATCACAATTAGAGTTAATAGAAATTGTTATTCTTTTATTTATTTTTTATAAATAATCTTCGACCACTAAACAGAAAGTAATTTTTTATTGAATACTATAAATATCTAACTCACTTGTAATTCGTATTAAAACAGCATGTAAATTGGATTGCTTAATTAATAAATTGATTCAGAAATAATCAGATTTCTAGAAACCTTAAATGATTTATTGAATTATATATCTTCATTTTAATATGCAAAAACAGTTCAAACCGAACGCAATTAATAGAGCATACTTGATTACTTGGATGGCAACCAACGCTACATACTTTAAATATCTTAATATGTTCAAAACAGCGATTAAAGATGCCAGTGATTCAAGGAATTCTGATGCAATTTTCATTATAATTAGTGTCCTCTTCAAAAATAAAATAGATATCCAGAAGATATTTGAGATGATTGTTTAGGATAGGACTCTGAAAAACCATTTTGTGAGATATTTGAAATTATTTAAGCCAAACTTATTAAAAACATTTTCTGATTACTTCTGTCTGTCAGATATTGAATCAGGATATATACTTTACAGAAAGGCATTTGCAAATGAAAATAAAGAATGTTAACTTGAATTCACTAAACTTGCTAAATAACTTGCATCATAAAATAGGACAGAGAAAAATGAAGAAATAGTTACAGAAGCACTTGCCGAGTAGGTCTAATTCATGACTAATTATGTATATAACTCCCATTTAATTAATTTAAAATTTGATTTACTGATTTCCCTAACTTGCTAATTTGGGGTATCTAAACTTTTTATGTGATTAAAATTAGAATGTAGATATTTTAGAAACTGTAAATGAGAGATTGGAGCATTTTTATGAGAAAAATCTAATAGACAAAGCAAATAAATACATAGAAGAATAAAAATTTTCTCCTAAAATGGTAGTAATCAAATAATTCAAAAGTCTTATTAGGATAAAGGAATTTGACAAGGCAGATGCCTTCATAGAATAGAATAATAGTTGTGGATATGATAATCTTCTAAAAAAAAATTTATACCATTTAGATTTTGAGTTAATTGCTGATTAATTCTTTAAAGCTTAACAATTTGAAAAGGCATGGAAATATATACTCAAAATCGAAGATATTCCTCTTGCTTGTGATAGATTGACTGGACTTGATTAAATTGATAAAGCAATTGAGCATGCAACAATTAATAAAAATGTTGAGGCTCTTGAAAGGATATTAACAAAGTAATAATAGATTTTATTTAATTCTAACTAAAATAATAATTTTTGTTAATAGAACAAGAGATGCAGAGACGAGGTTGAAAATAAGTTAGTTGATTTAAGTTATAGGAAAAGAAGTAGAAGAATAAAAAAAGAGAAAGATCCTAAATTGGAAATGAAGAAAAAGAAGTTAGTAAGCGTAATTTATATTTCTGTATGAAGAGATATTTTTTAATAAAGAGTGGTTATTGCTGAGTTTGTTAATAGTTTTAAAGTAAGTGCATCACCATCCAATCAAAATATCTTTATAAATATTTATATTTCTGTATGTTTGTTTGATTGATACAAAAATTAATTACCCTCAAGAGCTTAATTACTTTTTTAAATTTCACGCTCATAATTATTGCATTAAATATTAACAAAAAATTTGTAAACAAAAAGAGGAAAAACAAAAGATATTTCTTCAATTCCCAAAATTTAATATTATTATTTTTCAGACTTTTATCAATTTTCTAGTTTGGCTATTTTTTCTTATTTAAATAATGTTAAAGCGAAGGAGTTTTTTCTCTAACAATGTAAGAACGGAAATTATTTAATAATTGAGTAAAGTAGGTATAAGTAGTATTGATATTAAAATTGATGAAAAGTTTGTAATTTGTTCAAGTTGTGTGTTATTATTTAATTTAAGGTTGATTGATATATAACTCAATAAAATAAATATAAAGTAGAGGAGAAGAATAAAGAAGATATAAATAATACAGTCAGTCAGATTATAATTAGTTTATAGAGAGAGAGATCAACTTTCATTAATTTCTAATAGATTTCTCTAATTATTTTATTCGATTTATATAAAAATGTGAATAATAACTCATTATTTTTTTCAAATTTCAAATTATTAACAAATATTGTTTCGTTGAGCAACCTTTTTATACATCATTTCTAGTCTTTTTAACACAGTTTCCCAAAATGATGTTATAATTTCCATTTGCTCAAGAATAAAAAAATAGAGTTTAGTTAAAGTAATGTAAGCACGGGTATTAAAAGTTAGTTGTAATTATTGTTTTTTTTTCCTTTAAATATTTTTAGGAGTACCATGCTCAAAAGAGAGCAATAAATAAGGCAAATAATGCTGTGCTAGATAGAATATGACCAAAAGCTACAGGCTAAGTTCCCAATGGCAAGCAAGTATTTTTTAAGCAGGAGAAGTAAGAATTTACTTGTTGAGTTTTATAAGGACCTTAACAATCAGAGATGCAAGAAGTTAATGAATCAGGAACTATTGATTAATCTCTCATCATATTCCATATTTTATAAAGACTTTGACAATTAACACTTGCTGAGTAGCATGCATAAAATGTATTTAAATCTGCTTGACAGGATGTGTCTGTTCCACATAAGCTTGCAGATCCACATTATGACTTTTTGCAAGATTCGTAATCATACTTAGTGGAAAGTACTCCAGATAGTAATGTTAATGCTATGAGGCTAATTATGAATGATTTCATTAAAAGTGACTGGGTTGTGAAGAACTTTATTGGCTATATGTTAGTGATTTATGCTGTTATTATTTATATTTAGTGTAGTCTATTTACTCTCTTTTTTAGTTTTTATTAATATTTCTTAATATTATTTATTATTTGAATTTCTTTTTTCTTTTTAAACACAAAGATTAATTGATTATATTATATTGATTTCATTCATATATTTAATGATTATTATTAATAACTTCACAAGTTTCTTACCATTGATTATCTAATTTAATATCAAATTGTTGGGAGTCAATTATTACAGATGGTTATTATTCCATTAAAATTATAGTTTTCAATAGTTCCAATCATTACAAACCCACTATAAATATCTTATAATCTATTCACTCTTTAGAAAGTATCTTTATTACTCCTTTCAATTTATCTTCTAAATTACCACTCAAATTATACATTTCTACTTGTAATTAAAATTTTTGCTGGTCATCAAATTTTCAAAAATAAATTTCTTCTCTCAGAATCTTATTCAATTACACTTTGAATATTGTAATTATGCAAAAACTACAATTATTTATTAAAGTTGATTTACCACTCAATTTCTTTTACAATTACCTTATATTACTAATCATGTTAGTGATATTAATTCAAATCGCAAACAATCACACAATATTAATATAAATCAACTTACTTACTAACTTCAAGTAGATCATTACACTTCATTTATTCATAAATATATTACACATTTTTAATATATCTTCAGCTTATTCTTATGAACTTACCAAAACCAAATTTATTATAACTGTTCTTTAAAAATAAAATCCTTATTAGAAATTAACTTAATATCTAGGAAAAAATAATTGAAAATTTCTCATCCAAACAATCCATCAAATAAATTGTTGTAATAAATTACTTACTTTTAACAATGTTTATTTTTATTAAATATTTTTTGAATCCAAAAAAATATTTTTTAGAATTTTATATTACATTTTTTAAGATTAGTTTTTTTATAAACTAAAATTTTTTATTGTGAGAAATTTTTGAGAATTTTAGAGGTCAAATTTCTTATAACACTTCTATGATATGAAGATCCAAATCAATGTAGATTCTAAGGGATAAATATAAAATCGTTTTTGCATAATTTATTCAAAAGACATTTAATCTTTTTGATAAGGCTTTATAGAAAATAAAAAAAATTTGAAGAATTTTAAAGAAAATGATTAAGGAATATACAAATAGAGAAGTCTATATAATTTAATATAAATATAATAATTTTTAAATAATATTATTACTTAAAATATAAAATACTTTTAATAATTCTTTATTATAGAGGGATTGATTGATTAATCCATATTTATTTTTAGTTTTCGAAAAAATTAGAGAAGTCATTCATACCTATTCTAAGACTAAGATTAATGATGCAGTAGAAGTTTATAATTTAAGAATAACTTCTATTTATTTTATTTTATAATTAATTAAATAAAGTGAGATGAATTTTTTAACTTATTTCTTTTAATGGAAAGATGAAGAAGTTAGAAAACATTATTAATCATTAATTTCAATTGTTATTAACATTGCAATCAAATTTATATTTTAAAAGTTCGTCATCATCCTCTTATCCATTATCTTGAGCCATATTATCTTCATTATAGGTCATCCCCATAATTTGAGGTAATTTAATATTTGATTACAAAGGAGTTTCATAAATGGGTCTAGGTCTTACTGCAGCCTTAGTAGGTTTCTCTTACTCAGTGAATTTTCTAATAGGAGATTCGATTTTTAATCTTTCGATGGCATCCCAATCAATATCGTAGAAGAAAGGATGCTCTTTCAAGTCAGTAAAAGATTCAGCACCTAATCTTTATTGAGGATCTGAATTCAATAGTTTTTTGATGAGGTCCTTCAAGTTAGGAGAAAAAACATCAGGGAAGGTAGGTCTATTCATTATAATTTACTTTGATATCTTATCATAATTACGATTTTTATCTTAGAAAGGAGGATAGCCTGCTACTAACTCATATAAAAATACTCCAATACCCCACAAATCTACATTCTTATTATGACCTTTATTCAAGACTATTTCTGGAGCCAAGTATTCTGGAGTACCTGCAAAAGTGTAAGTTTTATCATCCTTTTCATAAATAATATAATGGATTATTAACTTTTAAGAAATCAAAATAATCAATTAATTTTTAACTTAAATTGTTAATTAAAATGATTTTCTAAGATTTAGATATTTTTTAAGAACAAATTTATTTTTCTTTCCTAAATTTTTTAGTAGTTAATATTTGCCTTACTATCTTAAAATTATAATTCTATTTCCTTTTTAAGAAATTTTAATGGTTTTTATCTTCTTTATCTCCTTTATAATAGATGAATTAATTATTTGTAAAAACTGGATATAGAAAATCAAGATATATTTTTTCAATTTTTCAATTTTTGCTCTTTTCATGTGATAAACCTAATAAATTACCTTATTTTAAAATTCTTTTGAAAGGCCAAAATCAGAAATCTTGATATGACCACTCTTTGTTAATAGAATATTCTCTGGCTTAATATCTCTATAGATAATCTTAAGGGTTTCATGTAGATACTATATACCTAGTATAATTTCTGCAATAATAAATTTTGCAACTTTCTCAGTGAATTATCCACAGTGCTTTAAGAGAGTAAATAGTTCTCCTCCTTGGATAAATTCCATGATCAAGTAAATTTTTTTTTCTGTTTGAATGCAATATTTTAACTGAACTATGAAGGGGTGAGAGGATTTTAACAAAACTGTCTTCTCGAGAATGGTTGCTTCGATTAATTATAATTTAACCATGTCAAGCTTTTTTATTGTTTTCATAGCATACTTTCTATCTGTATCTTTTTTAGTGACTAAATATACCTACCCAAATGCTCCCTTTCCCAATGGTCTATCAATAATAAAGTCTTAAATTGTCAAATTTTTTCTTCTATTTCCTGAACTACTTGAACATGAGCTAGAACGAGATCCTCTTGAACCTCTTGACCCAGCAGAGCCACTTGATAAGCGTTTACTTAATTCAACTTGATCTAAATTGTTATCTTATGTTTCTTAATTCTCTGCCTAATTAATGACTAATTTTATCTATTCAGTATTCTTTTATGGAGTAGGGGTTTCTTTTATTTGCTAACTGGGAGTTTATCTCCTTATTTAAAGAGATGATTTTTAACCTAAGTTGAATTAGGTTCCTTCTTTATCCTTATTGCAACAATTTCCCATTTGTGTTGTATATTCCTTAATCCTAGGTATATTTCTATAGTTTATCTCTATTTTAGTATAATTTCTATTAAAGTGAACAAATTCTTATTATATTAATATAGCTAGCAGCTTAAATAATACTTGTAAGAAATAATACACCACATAAAATATTAATGAGGTGTATTTAATGTTATAGAGTACTAAGTAAAAGATTATGAGATTTATAGTTCAATTTAACATTCTATCAGAATGTTATCCAATTTTTTTTCTATTTTCATTTCATTTATATTTTGAAGAGATGACTAACTTTAGAATAGAAAATAATAGTAATTATTTAAATCATATCTTTCAAGGGTCTTTTAATTGTAAAATATACTAATAAATTGTTTTTTTATAAACTAATTATGATTAAGCTTTTAACAAATTAATTAATTGGATTTATTTTTAATAAGTTTTGAAAAATGAAATAATTCTTTTAAGAAGAAGAATGGAAAATTAAACAAAAAAAATTTCAAATAACTAAAAAGCAAAATTAACTAGGTGAAAAACTAGATTTCTTAAATCTATATGAATAAAAATATCTAGATGAAGTAGAAATTATAAAGTATGAGGTTGATTTATTAGATTAAATTTTAATTGAATCAATAAAAGGATATTTTAGAAGTATTTTTAAATAAAAAGTTTAAATAGGGAGTGATGAATTTGATATATCCTATTAGAGAAATATTGCTAATATACTTAAATTAAAACTTTGTTAATTAAAAAAATTATTAATAAATACTTTCTATTTATCACGACCCCTCCTGGATGGGGTAAAAGTCTGAACCTAAAAGCTATAAAAGCTTTTTTTAGATAGATGGAGATGATATAAACTACTTTATATAATTGGAATGGCGAGTATAGTCAAAATAACAAGAATTGCAAAATTTTAAAAAACTAAAAATTAGATAGGATGATTAATTTTAAATCAACTATAAGGACAATATCCTGTTATCTATCAATTTGAATTTTAAAAATGTGAATGTTTTAAATGAAAACTTTTACTCGATTCAAATAGTGTTTAAGACAAAATAAAATAGAATATAAATGAAAATAATGAGTGATAAGCCTTTAGGTATTCCAGAAAGAAATTCCAATTAAGATACTTAAATTTCTTCTATTTGAATAGCTAAGATTTAGATTATGGATGCAAATTGGGTTTTTAATAAAATTATTGAGTAACTATTATGATAAAAAATAGTAATAGTTAAGTTGATGAATTTAATAAATCTGTTATTTCTTTATATACAAACGATTAAATTAAAATTTTCTTTTAAAATAAAATAATACAGAAAAAGTATATTTATTATAACTATCTAAGTTAGTAGCAAATTCAATTTATGGTATAACTAAGGGCTCTTATGATATACCTGTCTAATTTATATTTATACTTGACAAAGAAATTTCTGCTCCTCGAATATTTTGGAATGTATCTCTCTAACAAAAAATTAAATTAATTAAATAACAAAATATTTTGGATTCTTATTTCTTGTATTAATCTTAGATTTTAGTTAAAGGATACAGATTTTGATTTTTTTTTTAAGGTTTTCATTTGACTTGAGTAAAAAACCAAATCTTACAGAAAATTTGAGATAGAACTAAAAATATAGAAAATTCATAAGACTATGAGATAAGGAAATAAACAGTCTTTCTTCTTTAAGAGTTACATAAATGGTTTAATACTATGTAATAATATAATTCTAATGATAGTTAAGTATATTCATATTTTTCTTAAATTATTTTATGGTATAATATAGTTAAGAAATAATAAATTAATGAAGAAATTGATATATCAATAATATTTATATATTTAAAAAGTTATAATTCAACAATAGATCAATAACGAAATGCTTATTTTTAAAATTAAACAAAAATTTATATTATTTATTCTATTTTTTCTTCCGAGATTCTGTAAACATGAATATACTGTATCTAATGACATCATCTCCAATCGTTTTATAAATGTGCTCTCTGAATTAATAAAAATAAAACATTTATTTATTTAAATTTTATACAACTATGAATGAATTATTTACATGCTCATAAGCCCATTGTGCATAACCTTTAGATCTTATTTTTTCACTTTCCATATATTAAGTTTTCTTCCAATTCTATTCAATTCTTGAATTAAGTGAGTCATTTATTTCTTTGATTTTAGTAATCCTAGCATTCAAAATATTATATTTATGGCTTAATTCATCTTTTTGGAATTATATGCGATGGTTGTGTTTAGTATCGAATCTATCCTAAATAATGAATTAATTAAAGAATTTATTTATTTTGCTTATTCAATAACTTATTTTTTTTCAAATTACCTTATCGCTTTAATACATAGGACTATTTGTAGAAACTCCTATGTTTACGAAAGTATTTTAATGGATAGGAGTAGCTCCAAATCTTGTCTTTTTTTATTCATCTTTAATTTCAAATAGTCTTTAAAATCTTAATAATTTAACTTTAAATAAATACCTAAAGACAAATTGTCAGGACGAAAACTATTTCTAAATGATTAGAATGTTGTTTTAATCATAGGAAGTATGGATTTAGTATGATCTGTTTTTTCGGGAGCCGGAAGGATAGTTGGGATAACTGTATTTTTACCTTCAGGATTATTAATAGTCATTCCTGA
Source organism: Tetrahymena borealis (assembly GCA_000260095.1). Taxonomy (NCBI): domain Eukaryota; phylum Ciliophora; class Oligohymenophorea; order Hymenostomatida; family Tetrahymenidae; genus Tetrahymena; species Tetrahymena borealis. The sequence continues at coordinate 1,134,347 of JH651232.1, read as the reverse complement.
TCTAATTTTTGAACTAAATTCGTGAAAATTTACAAAACCTTTCTACTCTGGATCGAAATATTGTAAAAATGGTCTAATTTCATCCTAATCTAATAATTTTAATTCCTTTATTTTCTAAACAAGATCCTTTTAAGAAACATAACCTGTTAATAATTAATTAATATGATTTTATTACCTATAACAATTATATAAATAAAAAAATAACAAATTTACCATCTTTATCTATATCAAAAGTTCTATATATATCTAGAGATTTAGTTGAGGCATTAAATAATCTATTCTCAACTTTTTCTAAAATCCTATTAAGATTGAAGGACTTAGAATTCATAGTTGATTTGTATAAATTAACACTAGACATGTTATTTTAAAATACATTTGACTACTTAAAAATATCAGAATTTTCTGTTTTTATTTAAGAATCATTTAATCTTGTATTCTTACTAATATCACTACTTTTAAGGGTATTTAAAGGATCTGTAACAATTTCTAAAAGTGGAGTACTGGCAGACATATTTTTTTGAGAATTTAGTCTATTTCTTCTTAGTTTAGGGCTACTCTCATTCTTTTCTATTTGAACAGCAGCAACTGTACTTGTATTCAACATTGTAGCATTTAAACCATCTTTATTTTATTCTTTATTCTCTTCATTACTTTCTTCCTTCCATCCATTTTATAGTCTGATCTTTTTATCTTCAGCTTCCTATGACTCATATTTTTCAATAGGAAATTCTTCATGGAATAATTTCTGATTTGGAGGAGGAGGACGATTCTTTTTCCATTGCATACGAATATTCCACTCCTTATCGTTTTCTCTATAATTAGATTAAAATATTTAAAATTTAATTAAATTAATTATTAGGGCTTATTTAATAATAGTTTATAAAATATTAACTAAAATAAACAATATTTTAAATTATTTTTTGAGTTTGCCTATTAAAAATTAAATATCTTTATCAAACAAAATCTATTTTATGAGATTAATTGAAATAAATAATTAATTACTCATAAATCAGAGGAGCTATTTCATTTACAGGCGTGTATCCATGATTGTTATATCTGAATGCAGATAGAAATCCTTCAAGTTCATTTTGAGAAACATCTTTTTCTCCTACAGTGAGGAATACATTCTTAAAGAATTTTGTTAGATCTTATTTTGAAATATTCTCACTTTCATGCTAAGGTAGCTGAGAATTTATGAAATCTTCGAATTCTTTCTTTGTTGAGAAATATCTTTCAATAGTTTTAAATACTTTATTTGCTTTTCTTCTAATTAGTTCTAACTGCCAACTATTTTACTCGTGAGCATCTATAATATGAATAGGTTTTTCCATGCTTAATAGCTTTTAATGTAAAAGCATATTCTTTTCTGCATTTTTTTTCAAATGAACTCCTTCTTCTTCAACATCTGGTTTCTATATTTATTTATATAAAATGAAATTGATAATTTTATTATAAGTAGAAATGAGGAAATTTTACATAAAGATCTTCTAAGACAAATTTAAAATTCTTGAGGGTATTAATAAATTTCTTATAATCAAATCTGTGTTCATCAACTTTATAAGTATCGTATAATTTTCTAATGTCACTAGCATCCATAACTGAAGTGGGGATAGCAACTTTTTTCATTGCTGTTTCAAATTTTTCGTAGGGTATATAACCAAATTCAAGAGTATCTTATTGAAGTATTTAGTTAACAATTATTTCCATTCTATTCTTTAATACTGCTAGTAATTAATTTTCTTTTCTACTTGATTTTACTTTACTAACATCTTCGGCTAATTTATCTGCAACTTTAGTACCACCTGTTAACTCATCCATTTCAACTTCACTAAGTACTATATAATAAGTTAAGTTTATATAAATGATAATTTGAAGTTTTTACCTGGAATCTTTTTTAGATCGACATTTAGAGTTTCATTAGAGTTGAAGATTAAATACATAAATTAATTAAGATTTAAATAACCCTAATTATTTTCATCAGCTGAAGCTATCAAAACACGAGCTTCATCCATATTAATTTTAATTTCCATTTTATTCAGCATTTCATACATTTTCTTTATGGTAATAATACCAGTAGCATCATAATCCCAAGCTGCAAAGATCTTTTAGAAGTTTTTACGATTTGCATATCTTCTTCTTAAAGCTTTTCTGATTTCACGAACATTTTCAAGATCTATTTTACCTTCTAAGGTATCTCTCTATTCTAAGCCAACTAGCTATGTTTCTTAGATAGCCGTAGCATGCAATTCATGCTTTTCATTAACTAAACTTTAAAACTCTACATCTATTTTAAAATATTTAATATTAGGAGAAAATTGTAAATTATTTTCCAGTATTTAGAAAATTTAGATAAGTACAATAAAAAATTCTATCTAAATAGTACAACTCCTCTTAGTAATTTTAAATAAATAAATAATAATGTTTCTAAAATCCATTTTAAAGTCTTATATATTCTTTCCTTAACTCTAGGAATATGTAATTTATTTTTATGTTGGTTATTCCCTACAGGTTAAAATAATTATTCTTTATCTAATGTTGACATTTAAGGATTGTTTTGTTTTCATTAACGATTATTGAGATATTAATTATATCTTAAGAGTTTCATGTTAACCATTTATAATATTATAAAATAAGTATTGTTGTATATAATGAAATACTCTTCTTAGGTTGTTTCTATCTAACTTTAACATAGCCAAATTATTCCTTTTTATCTCCCAATAATTATGAATCTCCTGTAAATACTTTCATTTTATCATGATCCTCTAGTGCTGGCTAATGTTGAATCTTAATTGATTTTTCTTTCACTTATTTTTTATTTTATTTGTATAACTACTCAGTAATTTCTTAAGGAAGTGCAGTTGATCTCATCGTTTTTGATTTTAATATTTCACTAAAATTTTGTACAGATTTATTCTTAGATAAATAGTCTAATCTATCTACACCATCAGGCCTGATATATGTCTTAGGCCTATGAAATAAATTAGGAATATTAACATAATGGAGATTATTAGTATTTTTTGCTATAATTTAAATAAGAGTTTATAAGGAGCAAAGTTGAAATACCTGAAATCTGCATTACTGCCTCCCACTTCATGAACTCTTTGTGTACGCAGCTTCATATTAAATAGAAAGTGAAGTGATTAATGCTATGTATATTTACTATAAGTTTTATTCAAATATAGTATTGATTAATTAATAGATATTAAAATTTGGCGTATTCAGTAGAATAAACAGATTAATTGTTATATCAAATTAAATGATCTGTGCAAGATGACTAAAAACAACATTAATGTATTTTTATTTAAATTATCATTACAAGTAAGATATCTTCTATTAATTCTTTTCATAAAAAAAAGAAACTGAGCAATTCAGTTTCTCTCTAAATTAGAATTTAGATTTTAATTTCAACAAACTATTTGCTAATTTCTATTTTAATAAATAACATATAGATAATAGTTCATTATATGGTTAGTAGTTGCTTTCTTAACTAAGTTAAAAAAAGAATAGTCTTTTTTTAATTATGATCATAAATAATAATATCTTTATTTAATTTGCATTAATAAAAATGAATAATGATTTCTGCTGCTATTAAAATACAGATGTAGAAAGTAATACGATCACGAAGAAGAAAAGATAAGTGAATAAAAGATTAATTTAATTAATAGATTAATAGATGAAATGATTGTTTTGATTAGAAATATTTTAATAATTTATTGTATTGCGAATAACAGATAAATAAAAAACATAAATATTTAATACATAATATTTTTTGGATCAATTCACCGAATTTATTTATTATGATTCTTATTATAGGATTTTTCACAAACCAAAGTGAGCTTCTATGTTGATATCATCTCTTTTGAAATCAGCATCATCGATAATATTTTCAAGGTTACAATAATCAGATTCTTCAAAGGTAGCTGAGAATAAAAGGAATTGGAATCCTTCACTGATATTGTCATAGATTTTAGCCATAATTTATTTGAGATCATCTTAATTGTTGTATAAAACTTCATCAGCTTCATCAATAATGAGGAATTTGAGCTTATCTGTTTTAATGCCATTTAATATTTTAACTATATAACCAGGAGTACCAATACAAATGGAACCCTTAATATCTTTAGTATCAGTATCCTTGAAAAGGTAAGAACATTCGTACTACTTACTGGGTGGCATAATCTAAGTAATTTATTTTCCAATTTACAAGCAGAGATCCTTAGTGTGAGCTACAATGATAGCTTGAGGATACCAAGGTCTCGACATCCTTTCTTAGGAGACAAATTTCTCTATCATAGGAGTGAGGAAGCAAAGGGTTTTACCTCTACCATTAGCAAAACCATAAACTGAGATGTGTTGATAGAATTTTTCATCATGAGGTTTAAAGCCTAAGATTTTAGGAACACAAACAACTTAAGAGGGTTTAGGGAAAGCAAAACCATTAGCAATAAGTTATTTTTAGAATTCTTCATTTATTCCAATATCAGTCCAAGTTTTATCAGAAAGTAAAAGCTTTTACTTTTCATTTTCTTTCTTATTATTATCGTAACACAAAGCAAGGTGGGTTTAAATCTCTTCAAATGATGTATATTAGTGAATTGTGACATCTAAGGCTTTAGCTTATCTGATAATGTCTTCTTCACCTTCTAGATTAGAAACTGAAACAGCAACACCCATTTTGTTAGATCTACCAGCACGACCAACTCTGTGAATATAAGTTTAGACATCAATTTCCTCAGGTCTAAGAGGGCCGCTATTTTACTTTCTTTTTTTCAATTCAATAGGAATGTCGCAATTAATGACTGAGGTTACTTCATAGAAATCAATACCTCTTGCTACCAAATTTGTAGTCAATAGGAAGTTGAATTTTTGTTCATCAAATTTATGGCGAATGTCTTTTCTCATTTTAATTTCCATATCACCATGAATGATTGCAAATTATTCAATAAATTCATCAAAACGCTTATCACTTTTAATTTCATTGAATACATTTTCTAAATTCTTCTTTTCATTGAAGAAAATAACAACTCTGGGCTTAGAATCGGTACTTTCAATCAATTTTTTGATAAAATCAAAGATGAAGTCTTTTTTATCCTTTTCTGTTGTTACTTTGTGAAACCATTGCTTCACATTTTTCATTCTGTCTTTTAAATCTCTTTCAATCTTAATCTCTTGCATTTTTACTAAATTTACTATCTTTGATATGATTCTTTTGTTGTTGACTATTTATTTAAATTACTTAAATTTATTAATTTTTATTTAATTTATTTTCTTATTTTCTTCCTTACGAATCGACACGCCAGAGTATTTAATAAAATAATAAATCAATGAAATAAAACATCTACTGTCTATCAAATTATCAAAGGTATCTCAAAGATTGTCTATTATTATGTTTGTTAATAAACTTGTCTATTGAATATTAGTAAAATATTTTATAGTATCACTAAATAAAGTCATTCTGGTAGCAACTATAAAATTATTTGATGAATTCCTATATGTTTAAAATATAGATAGTAAGTCAAGAGTTTAAAATAATTTTAGGATTTAATTATTTTATTTATATAATAAAATTATAAATTAGTTTAATATCCTATTATATCTTAACTACCTACTTTAATGAACATATTGAAATATAAGAAAAGTAATTTTAAATTCAATAATTAATTTATATTTTGGCTCTAAAGGTAATTTTAATCATAATTGAATTTTAAAAAAGAAATCACTAAACATAAATTTTACATTTTTACTATCTTTTCTCTATTCATTTATTTACTAATAGCTTAAATCTATTGTAAATTTACAACTTTTACTGTAAATTAATCAATAAAAATCAAAAAAATATAAAACTAGAAATGGGAAGATCTTCTCCAAGGATGTTGAATGGTCGGTCTGTCTTTGATAAAAAGATATATATTTAGATGCTTTAATAATTTAAAGTATAGTTTCAATTTATTAAAATTAAAAATCTTGTGTATTTATGAATCAGAGTATGGGTGGTCGATTATTTTAATATTTTTCCTTTGTCTTGATTTAAATATATGAATTAGATTATAAAAATTAATAATATATGTGCATATTAAATTAATTATTTTTATAATTTAAAACACCTTAAATGAATGATTGATACTATGTTTTTCAATTAATGCAGCTTATAAGTAAGATTTTATCATATTTGATAGAAGTATAGTGTCTGAATCAATAATATTGGACAAAATATATACTTAGTTAGAAATCAGAATTATATTGTTTGGATTTCAACGATGTAATTTAATTATTCTAGAAAACCATTGAGTGATATAAAAACTAATTGCGGTATTAATTTATTATTGTAGAATGTAAAAGTTCTTATAGATAATAGGAAAAGTAAGGAGTATATTAGCATTTCAAGGTACAAAATAAAATAAAATGGAAACAATATAGAATCAGGATCAACTAGAAGCTAATTAAATTTCTGTTACTTCATACAATATTTTAGCAGATCTCTACACAGATCCTTGGTACTTCCCTTATTGTGCTTAAAAGTATTTAATATTCGAGTACAGAAAATTAAGAATAGTTGAAGAAATAACTACACTCAATAGTGATATAGTTTGTTTATAAGAAGTTGACCATTTCCCAGATTTCTATTAGCAAGAGTTTGAAAGGTTAGGTTATGAATGTTTCTATACTCCTAAGCCTATTAGAAATGAAGGCATTTTGATAATGTTTAAGAAAGATAAGTTCTTGAAGATTTCTGATTATGTAATTAATTTTGATGAGTTGATACCTGAATAGTTAAAAAGCGATCATTATAAAAGAAATAATAATGCTCAGATAATGTAATTAAAGCATATAGTAACTGGTACATAGATAACGATGGCTAATACTCATTTATTTTGGAATCCCCAAAACGAAGAAGTTAAATTGCTTTAATCTGCAACTATTTTACATTACCTTACAAAGAACTTCAAAGAAGATGACAATGTGTTTTTGTGTGGCGATTTTAACTCTATGCCAACAAGTAATGTTACACTATATATAAGTTAAAAGAAAGAGCCTTTGTTAAATAGAGTTGAAAAGCAATTTTAAAAAGATATTAAAATACATGAAATGAAATTCATTTACAATATGTTTAGGGATTAAAATTTATTTGATCTTCGAAGCTCATATTCCAATTATTAAGGAAGTAATAAACATCCTTAATTCACTAACTATACTAAAAATTTTAATGGAACTCTTGACTATATCTACTACAATCCAAATATGAAAGATTGTGAATTAATTGGCATCAAAGATATTCCAATCGATCAGGCGAAGAAATAAGTTGGACTTCCCAGTAAGGATTTCCCCTCTGATCATTTACCAATAACTGCATTCTTTAATATAAAATAATGTACATAGAAAACTGAAATAAGCTGTCAAACCGAATAAAATGAGAGTAAATTAGGGGATTAGTAAACTTAATCTCCAAACAAAGATATCTAAACATAGAATTAAAAATTATGATCAGATGCTTGCTTACTTACAATTATTTTGATAGTATTATCTTAGCCTAATTAAATTGAAAATTAAGTATATATTAAACTATAATATTGTTTTATCTAATATTATTAATTAATTATTGTGCTATCTATTATAACTAATTAACTACCAAATATTTATAATATCATAGAGCAAAGTAACTCTCATTAAAAAACTAAAAAAACTTCTTCCTAATTTATTACAATAGTATTAAATATATAACCAATAATAAATATTTATTTATTAATTAATATTCATTTAATTGCTTTCAATATTACTTTAATTTAATGAGTTATTGATTGATATTGGATAATAATAAAATATTACATACTTACTTGGATAAATAATACACCTTATGATGATTAAATTAAATCTATGATTATTGATTTAAGGAAAAATTCATTATTCAATCCTTTTCCTATTTTATGTTTTAATCCAATTTTAATAACAAATCTCATTTAAAAATGACATAATAATACTGGTAGTTTAATTACATAATTATTTATGTAAAATTCTTAAAATTGGAATATAATCTTAAATTAAAAAAATTATTAATTGGTTTAAACTAAATACTCTATAAGTATGACTAACTATGAAAATACTGTAGTTCATCCTTTATTTTCATCATTAAAACTTATCCTCAAAGAGTGTGGTCCTTCATCTAATAATTAATTCTATTTAAATTATCGATTTGAGAAAATAAATAATAAAATATTAATTTACATTATTTAATAATCTAATAATTCTAATAGTAGTATAAATATATACATCCTTAAAAGATTCTTTTCGAAATTATCCAAAAGTATAATATTTTTAACTTTTAAAACAATTGATTCTTATGAGATTTTATTATAAATGAAAATCAGATTAGTCAAATCATTTTTATGTTTCTATTTTAAAAACGTAAATTTAATTATAATTGTAAAGTAAAATACCAAAATAATAAAAAAGTTATTAATAGATTTATCATTCTCTATTCACTTTTCATAAATTTTTTACATATTACTTTCTTTATTTTCCTTAATTATATCATGAATTTTAGATTTAATTGATAAAAGGAGTCTAAAAATAGATTTTGAAAAATTAAATAGAATGTAAGATATGTCAACATTTTTAAGATTTGTGCTATCTATAATCATTTTATAATAATAAATTTTGTTTAGCCTTACAAAAAGAGTATTTGCAATTAAAAAACGGATAATAAGGATTACATCCAAAAATAATTTACAAAAGCAGAGAAATGAATATGCCAAAATTAGATGTCCATAAAAGTAAGTGTAATAGATAATTTTAAGTTATAGATGAATTTTTTAAGTGATCATAGAACGATAAAAGTGGGGATACTAATACAAATACGAAATTCTGTTTCTCATACGTATTTTGATTAATACATATGTGCTTGATTTCCCAAAAACTTTTTGATAAATTAGAAATTAATCTAATTTGCGCAAAAAACTATGATTAAAGGTATCTAAAATACATATCAATCTAGATGACGATATTTCATGTTTCGTTTTATTAAGTCACAGTATCATTTAATAGGATTTAATCAAGTTTCTCCTTTTTAAAAATAGTAGGTAGAAGCACAACCAACAACAAGAGATTAAACACAATAAATATTTATAAAATAAAATTGAAAATCTTATATAGTAAAGAGAAACCATTTCTTGATAGGATTATTAAATCTCTAAATATAAAAATAAAGGATATTATAATAAAATAGCAGTAGAAGACTCAGAAGAAGAACTTATATTCCCACTTGTAATAAAGAATCTACCTATAAAATAAGAAATGTAATTTACAATTAGATGAATTCCATTTTGTTAAAAATACATTAAAATAGTGTATTCAATTTGTTGATCATTTTTAAAAATATTTAATAAAGTAGATTTTAAATAAAAGAGAGAAAGAAAAGACTGGATCCAAAACGGAATAAAAAATTTAAAAATATACTGAATCTATCAAAATCTATCTATTTATACAAAAATTAAAGATTGACTTCTACAATCAATAACACAACAAAGAACTCTACTTTTTAAAACTATCATCTTACAAATTGAACAATTTAAATCTTGAAAGATCAATATATACACTGTTAGGTAACTCTGAATGTTCAAATAATTAGTCAAAGGTAATTCAGGTGTATAGCAACTTACAAAGGTACAAACTGGCTCTTATCTGAAGAAGTTTTTCTCTACATCATGGAAGTGGGAGCATTTGAGTCTTTGGGAAAAACCAATGCAATATAAATAGAAATAAAAAAATATTAGTGACGATGAAAAGTAACAAAAATCTCAATAATAAAATGTAGGTCATTAATAAGATGAAATTCATTTAAGTGAACCCCTTAGAACATCACATCAGATAACTTTATAGTAGTAGTTACCAATTAATAACATAAAAGAGTACTTCAACTCTTTAGCTATGAAAGAGAAAGGTACAACTAGCTTTGATGATTATTTAAAACAAAAGGCATAAAGTAAACTTCTTTAGAATTCTGTTTAACCTTAGCCGAACGTTTAGCAATCAATTCAACAATAAACAATTACAAAACAAAGCTTTTCTAGTTAGACTGTTTAAGCATATGAAGAGTTGAAAGCATTAGCAATGAAGAGAGGTATGACAGTGAGTGAATTTGTTGCTTTATCAAATTAAATGATTAGAACATAAAAATGTAAATAAACCTTAGAAGAAAGAAAGTAAAACTATGCAGAAGATTTAAAATAAGAATTCGAAGAGTATTCAACAGATTAAATTGCTTAAATACTCTCATGGCATATTGAAATAGGTGGAATGTCTGATGGTGCTTTATCTTCCTAAGTACACAGAGATCTAACTCATGCAGGTAATAAAACTGGTGTATTAACTAATGCAGGTGAAGGAGGAGTTGAAGTTAACAGACACCATACAGTTGAAAATCCTTTAGTTATACAATGTGCTTCTGGGCGTTTCGGATTTGTAATATTTCTATTAATATTATTTTTTTACTTGTTAATTTTATGGTTTAAATACTGATCCAGCATATCAATAAATTTTGATGGGAAATATCAAATAAACACACACACAAACAAGCAAATTTATTGCAATCTTTACATTTGTTAGAAATTTATTTTTTTAAACTGATACACAAACAAATCTACTACAAAAAATAGTTATAAAAACGTTAAGAGTGTTTATTTTTTAAATACTAAAATTTACTAAATTAATATAGATTAAACTCGATAATTTTCAAAATTAGTTTTCTGAATAATTAACTTTCTTGATCAGAAAATAAGTAGAACTATTTCATTTTTAATTAAGTTAAAACGAAATATTTGTATGCATCAGAAATTAATACACATTTCAATTTCGTTATCTTCTTTCATTTTACCAAGCTCTCAAATTAGAAGTTTAAATTAAATTATATTATTACTTAAAATAACTCAGTAATTATGTTAATACTTTCAAAATAGCATTTTTTATACTTTTTAAATAAATAATATTTCAAATATAAAAGGACCTCTCTTCTTTAATAGAAGCAGACGAGGTACAAATCAAATTAGCTTAAGGTGCTAAACCTGGAGAAGGAGGTCATTTACCAGGTTCAAAGGTATCAGTAAGAATAGCAGGAATAAGAAGAGCTAGAAAAGGAACAACTCTTATATCTCCTTAACCTCAGCATGATTTATATTCTATTGAAGATTTGTATCTCTTGATTCATGCACTCAAAAGTGTAAAACCAGGAATGTAAGTAAATGTAAAATTAGCATCTGATCCGGAAGTAGCAATTACAGCTCTTGGTGCAGTAAAAGCAGGAGCAGATAGAATTACAATTGCAGGTCATAGTGGAGGTACGGGTGCTGCTAAAATCAGTTCTATTTTTAACACAGGTATGCCTTGGGAATGGGGAGTTGCATTGACTCATTAAATGCTAGACGCCTATGATTTAAGAAATAAGATTCAGCTAGTAGCAAGTGGAGGTATTGTTAATGGTGGCGATGTTGTTGAAGCTATCTTGCTAGGTGCTGATAAAGTCGAAATTGGTACTTCTGCCCTTGTTAGTTTAGGTTGTATTATGCTTAGAAAATGTCACTCTCCTAGATCAATAACAATTGATTCTCTTATTTAACCTTTATAAAAGATTACTTAAAGTCAGGATAAAGATGCTAATTAGCTAGCGAGAATGGTCTATGTAATTATTTATTATTTTTGCTTTAAATAAATTTATTTATACATTTTAAATCGATTTATTTGGACAATATTTTATTAATGAATCATTTTAGGATGCACTAGGTGAAGCTGGTTATATTGAAGTATCAACAGGTGCAGTAACTATAGATTATTAGGAAATGGAAGATCGCCATGGAAAATTAAATGAACTTAAATTAGAAGATTCTTTAGTAGATATTGCTAAAAAAGTTTTGGAGAATGCAAGTGGAGGATGCACTGTAGGTTTAAATACTCAAGATCCTTTATACATTAAAAAATACGAAGGTACACCAGAAAAAGCATAGGATTTCTTGTATATGTTAGGATTAGGTGCATTAAAATATATGTAGGAGAAATGTAATTAAAAAGGAAATTTGTACAAATTGAGAGGTAGAGCTAAAGAATTTTTATAGAGCAATGGATTCTTCTCAGATATGAATCTTTTATTAGGTAAGATATTATTATTATTTAGAATATTTATTTTATTTTTTATTTGTATTATAATCAGGAAAGATATAATTAAAAGCTTAGAAAGGATATATAGATACCTTACTTTAAATCCCTTCTGAGAAAGATATTAAAGTAATAGAAAGAATATAAAATCATATTCAAGAAAATAAAAACAATACAGAGGTACCACCATTATTAGTAAACGATATATCTCTAAATTAATCAGATATTTCCTTTGGCGCAGCTATTAGTGGATATTGCTAATATCACAACATCAATTTCCCTATTAAAATTCACCTTCATTCCAGCCATTAGGTTGGTCCTTAAAACTTTGGGTGTTTCCTCAAAAAAAATATTACTTTAATTATTGAGGGAAGTTGTAATGATCACGTTGGTAAAGCTAATTCAGGTGGTAAAATTGTTGTAAAAAAGAAATCAAACAATCATCCTGTGATTGTAGGTAATTCTATTGGATTTGGAGCTACTTGTGGAGAAATGTACATTGACGGAAGTTCAGGAACAAGATCTTTTGTTAGAAATTCAGGTATGGATGCTGTTGTTACTGGAAATGTTAATGATCATTTTTGTGAATTTATGACAAGAGGTAATGTCGTAGTTCTTGGAAATGTTGGCCGTAACTGTGCTGCAGGTAATCTTTCTGCTTTGCTATTTTAATTTATTGGCTAATTTTTAAAAATGTATAATTTTAGGTATGACTGGAGGCTATTTGTTTTTAAATTATGATAAAAATATAAGTAATATAGCTGGAAAAAGATTCTTAAGCTTAGAATAACATGAAGATGCAAAAGATATTTTTAGAAAATTAGTTGAAAATTGTTACAGAGAAACGCAATCTAAAGAAGCTAAGTATGTTTTAGATAATTGGTAAGAATCTGTCAAACAATTTAAGTTCCATAACCCTTATCACTTGAACTATTTGTTAGAATCGGAATTTATAAATAAAGATAAGAAAGAAAGTAGCTATGAGTTGTATTTAAGTGATTCTGGTGTAGGAGAATCTCTAGGTAAACTATACAATAGTAAAAAAAGATAATCTGATTACACATTTAGATTTACAGGATAGGCTGGCAGTGATTTTGCTTCATTCTGCCCCCCTGAAACTGAAATGATTTTTGAAGGATCAAAAATTGGCTAATTTGTTGGTTATAATAGTAAAGGCACAATAGCTCTATCTCAGAAATCTAATAATAAAAGTAAAGAACCATTCACAGGAAGATACCCTTTTATGAGATCAAGTGCTAAAGTTTTTGTAAAGTCAGATAGCCCTCTTGGACACCATTCTTTATACTAATTTAATGGCACAGCAATTATAACGCACACTGGTAATAACAGCTGTCATGAACTTGGAAAGGATGCTTAAGTTATTATTTTAGGAGAAATTGGTAGTGGGTTTGCAAAGAATGCACATCTATAAAGTCTTATTATAGTTAATTAAAACAATGCTAAAAATATCAATGAAGATAGTCTTAGATAACTAACTAAAAAGGAAGCTAGGGATGTATTGAAAGTAATTAGACAATTTGTTCAAGTTTTACCCAATCTTAATGTAAACTCACCTTAAGCTAATCTCAGTTTGTACCAATCATTTTCAAATATATAATAAAATGAGAGAGAGGTTATTTATGATGATGGGCAATTGGTTATTTATAATGATAGTCAAAATCCATTCCTAGAACATGACAATATCAAAATGATTGAAAAACATTTCAAAAAGTTCAACCATGAAAAAGATTTCTTCAGCTATTCCAATATCAAAACAAGAGAAAAAGTTATTAAATTAGCCAAGAATCTTTTGAAAATTTAATAATCTGCTGGTTGGAATTCTGAAATATAAACATGCATTGAATCTATAGCAAAGAGTGGCCTTGACGAAATGACATACTCTATGGGTGATCAACTTAATTTCTCAGATAGATTCATGAACACAGGAGCTAGTACAAATTTCTATGGCCTTTTCAGATAACCTTTCGCTTAAGAAACTCGTCCTCCAGTAGATGCTGACTCAGAAGGCTAATTCATTAACACTGACATCTATATTAGAGCCTAGACCCCTAATGAATATAGAGAAACATATTATAAATTTGATCATCCTATTATAAGTTCTAATTAGCTTTCTTAGCTGCTTCAAATAGTGAACCCTATAGAAGTAGATTTAAGGTAAAAAACAATTAAAGCTAAATCAAATCAAATTAATAAAATTTTATTTTATATTTAGATGTGATGTTTGTGAGATTTAGGTTGCTGAAATGACGGTAGAAGAGAAGATAGATAAGATATTAAAGCAAATAAGAAATGAAATAGTAGTAGGAAATAAAAGAGTGATTCTATTTACTCATAGGCTAAGATCAGAAACTGAATCTAGAACTAGTGACTACATCGAAGATCAAGAAAGTGAATCAATTATTGATTATATGCACTTAGATTCCTGGTTAATTATAAGTTTGGTTAGAGAAAAGTTGAAAAAGGAAGGATTAGTAGATTATGATATTATATTGGAGACTGATGAACCTATAGACCCTCATTCTTTAGATGTTCTTATGAATGTTTGTGGTGTTAAATTAGTTCATCCTCGTGCAGTAGAAAAACACTTTACAGTACTTGCTAATAGAATTAAAGACTTAAGAGGGGCTACATACACTGCTTAGGAACTCTGGAAAAACTATGCTTTAGGAATGCAAAAAGCTCTGAAGAGAATTATAGCCAAAGATGGAGATGTTGATTTAAGCACTAGAGTTTATGCATAAACTTATACTTGCTTATTCTTGTAAAAGAAGCTTGCTAACTAAATTGGCGTAGAGTCTTTCTTTAGTGCCGAGACTTTAAATTTAGGATTTATTTCATCCATATTCTAATACCGTTTTATGGGAACTATAGATGATGGCTTAGCCTCAACTAATAATTTATAAGCTTCAAAAGTAACTTTATCAATTTTGGAATTAGTTTTTTTATTCAATTTTTGTCATTCATTAAAAAATGTAGGTTTAATCTCAGCTAGTAAAAGGAAATTTATTAAAATCCTCAAAAAAATTCTAGCATTTATGGGATAACAAAAGAGTAGATGCATTGTAATCAATGGTTCAAAAGCCTTCATTGGATTCCTTTTTAGAATATTTTGTTAAATTGAGCAAAGTTAGTGTAAGATAGAATTTTAAAGATAGAGCACATACTAAGTCTATAGCTATTATTGGAGCTGGTCCAGCTGGTTTGGAAACGGCCATATAACTATCAAATAATTACCCTGATATAGATGAAATAGTTCTCTTCGATTCATACTATGCACCTGGTGGTAAAATAATTGATGCTGTTGCTCCAGATCACCCAATCACTAAAAAATAACTTAAAAACTTCTCAATATTTGAGCATGATAAAATTAAATTCGTTGGTAATTCCTATATAAACTAGCGTCGTATGAGATATATTTATGAACAATTTAGTGCAGTATTTTTAACTCATGGTGCTACTCCACGCAAGCTAAGTGAGAATATCACTGGTAAAGAATATGTCTACTCAGCAGATGATCTTGTAAGATGGTATAATTCTAAAACAGATATGAATGCCACGAATACTGAGGGAATTCCATTCTACCGTACTGAAAAAGTACACCCTCCTTGTCCATTTAATATATCTGAAACTGAGTCTATCGCTATTATTGGTGTTGGTAATGTTACACTAGACATAGCTAGAATTCTATTAAGAAATCTTGATGATCCTATCTTAAAAGATAATATTACAACTTATGTATATAACCAGCTAAAACTCTCTAGAGTTAGACATGTCACTTGTATTGGTAGAAAAGAACCTTACGATGCTAAATTTGGTATGCCAGAACTTCTTGAATTGAAAGATTTAGCTGACAATGAAAAGTAATTCTAGCTCGCTGCCTAATTTGATATGTTAACAGTTTCTGCTGCAATAGAAAAGATAAAGTTAAAGTTATCTAAAAAGTTAGCAAGCGCACCTTAACAACAAACTAAAAAAAAAGGTAACGAGCAAGCTGAAGAAGTTGATAATGAATTGGAAGAATTATAAAATAAAATTGATCTTTTTGAATTTTTTAAACAATATCACAGAACTCCAGAATAAATTAATGAGATGAAACAAATCTCATCTATAAAGCTTATCCACTTTATCTTCAATGAAGATATAGATCCAGTTAAGGGCTTTGAGAAATAATAAGGTAATAATAGAATCATTGGTAATTTTGTATCTGGTAATACCATTGAAGCAGATTCTTTTATTGCTTCTTTAGGTTATTAACCTCACATGCCTGTTTCTAATATCCTTCAAATCACACCTTCAGGATAATCTGGATACACTATTTCAAAATCTCCTTAGTAATCTTAAGCTGGTACAATAAACTCAACTCCTACATTTATAGTTCCTAACCTCTTTGTTGCAGGTTAAGCCAAAACTGGAATAGGTTCAATAGGTAATTGAAATATATTTTTAATTAATTAAATTTTAATTTATAAAATTTCTTAATATGAAAAGGTCATACTAAAACTGATGTTAAGACACTATTAAAAAACTTTTAATCAGAAATTCTTTAACCTAAACCATCTGTAGAGGGCTTCCTTGAAGATCATTATTATAAGTAAGGTGCAGTGTCAAAAGAAATAGTGCTATAAATTATGCAATCTATTAGATCACACTATACTTAAAAGTATATTACTCCCAGTGTAATTAAAAAGCATATTGAAAACTATAGAAAGATTCTCTTCATGTAATAAAGTGATAAAGGAAATACTGTTAAGGGTTCAGATACACAAAATAAAAGTGTATAGTAATAACCTGATACCTCTAATTAACCTAGAAAATTAAAGTTATTGCAAGATCTAAGTACATTTTTAACAAATTATTGTTAATTTTATTTTATTAATCTTTATTTTGATTAAAATCAGATGATGAGAATGCTAAAGAAATAGAAATCCCTATCTCGGATAAAAGTCTAAGAGATTGCCTAAACATTATGTAAGGAGATTGTGAATCAGGTAATAAAATTACAAATATTAATTTGTAATTCTAACTAATTTATAATTATTTTCATAGGCAGTTGTGGAGGATGCTATTTATTCACATAAGATCCAATTGAGTAATATGAATAAGCAGAATAGAAGATAGCTATTTCTAAAGGAGGATTAAATATTCAATCTATTCCCACATAGCACAAAACCATTCTTAGTTGTTAACATACAGTAAAAGATTTAATGAGTGATAGAATAACTAAATTGATTTTAGCTGGTTCTAACCGCTCTGCTTGTGGAATTGGTGTGCATAGAAACTAAGAACCCTCAATGGATTTTGTATAAAATGCAGTTCGCCATTTAAAAGATGACGTAGCTAGAGGTGCAGGTGTGAGTGGATATGGTGATGGCGCAGGGCTTCTGCTAAAGATTGACTGGGACTTTTTTGAAAACTATGGAGGATTTTCTTAATCAATTTTAGAGAATTTTGATGAGATAAAAAAATCTCTTGCTATTTGCTAAGTATTCATAAGAGATGTATAAGATATAAAATTAATTGAAGATAAGTTAACTCGTTAAGGATTAGCCGTTATTCACAAACGCGAAGTGATCATTAATCAAAAGAAATTTGTGTTAGGAGAGGCTAGATAGCATCCTCACTCATATTAATTCTTTGTTGTTCCCTAATAACCAAATACACTTGATAAAATAATTTAAAAAATACAATAAAATCCACGCTCCGTAGTAACAGAAACAGATGCTTTAGCTTCTATTTCTTCTAAGTATGTTTGTTATAAGCTAGCCTCCTTCGCTTCCGAAATTGAAGCATATGAAGATTTGAATCCTAAGTATGGGTACAAGGCAGACACAATATTGACAC
Organism: Tetrahymena borealis; assembly: GCA_000260095.1. Lineage (NCBI taxonomy): Eukaryota > Ciliophora > Oligohymenophorea > Hymenostomatida > Tetrahymenidae > Tetrahymena > Tetrahymena borealis. Next base: position 1,116,347 of record JH651232.1, on the reverse strand, counting down.
ACACTCGTTTTGCTACAACTACTTTGTAACCCAAGCTTACAGGTAATGTAGCCACTGCAGCTATCAAAGCACATCCATTCTAAAACTTGATCCATAATGGTGAAATAGTGACAAAGAGATCTATTATTTCATATCTTGAAAAGCACTCTGATTTATTCAAGGAAAAAGGTATTCTTATTGACAGAGAGGAATTGAGTAAATGTAGTGATTCTTATGTACTTTAAAGATACATACAATGCTTGAAGTCTATATACCCTGAACTTTCTCTTGAAGATATTATCCACATGGTAACTCGTTCAACCAGAGGAGACTCATAATTATCATAATATGCCAGAGCCTAAGGAATGCCATAAGTTTGTGGTCCTTGCAATCTTTCTATATACGATGAATACAATGATACTTTAATATTCTTCCGTGATAATAGTGGATTCAGACCAGCAATCTTAGTTTCATAGAATGACTAAATTCATATTGTTTCATAATAATAATGCCAAAATCTAAATGATAGTGTTAGTTTATTAGAAGAAGGATAAATCTATATTATCTAAAATTACTAATCTTATAGGGTTTATTCTCCTAATGATACTAAAGTACCTAAGAATTTCTAAATTAAAACTTTAAATTCTTGATAGAAAAAAAATAGTTAGATTAAAAAATGAAAAATTTATCTTGCTATGTATGATTGAGTATTTATTTATAAGTAAATATATTTATATTGTATTCCTTTCAATTATATTATAAAGATTTTTATGATTAAATCAAATATAATAAAGAATTATATTAATATTAGCAATCTAGTAAAATATAAATTTAAATATGTATGGATGTACTAACTAATATTTATTATTTAGGTATTACTAAATTGTAATATTCAATTTGTTATGCTTATTTAGAAAATGAACAAATAAAATTGTTATGAGTCCTATAAAAATAGTTATTTAAATTTTGGTGTCATTCAAAAATTGTAAAAAAGGTCAAAAGAAAATTTGTAAAATTTATTGATTTAAAAATTTTTCATTTCTGTTTTTCAGTTTTTAGTTCAACCCATAACCTAATATATTAACTATGAGTAACTAACTAAAAATTATAATTCAATGACCTATATTTTAAATATGCAATCAATTTAGTTAAAACAAAAAAGGAATGTCAGTAAATTATAAATTATTTATTTATTTTCTTATCCAATTATCTTATTTTTATATTAATTTATTTTAATGTTAGAAAAGTAAATAAATTTAATAAGCAAAAAGTTAGAATTAATAAACAAAAAGAAGAAGAAAAATAAAAATTTAGGAAGATCATATGAGTTTTTTTTAAAAGTTTGATATTTTTGGAGTACCAATTACAATAAGATTTAACTACAGTGATACTCATAAGACTAAATTAGGGGCTTTAGTTACTATTGTAATTGTCGGTATCCTTGTCTATTAAATTTTTTATTAATTAGTAGAACTATTTAATTATTCTAACGTCAGTATTATCTTTTAGGAAGAGATAGTTGACACACCTAAAAAATATTCTATCTAGCCTTAGACTTTCAATTTAGCATTTGGTCTATTAACAGATGATTTACAAATAATTAATGATAGTAAAATAATGCATTTTGAGCCAGTTTTTTAGTAAACTGATAAGGTTTTTAATACTACTTCAAATTAGTTTGAGTTTATAACAAAGGAATATCCTATAGAGATGGTTTAATGTACTCTTTAACACTTTTAAACAGAAGATATAAGCTATTTTAAAACTTTACCACTATAAAATTTGTACTGTTTTGATTTAAATGCTAAATTAGAGTTAGAAGGCTAGTTTGGGGCTAAGATTTACAAAAGAATCAGAATTAGAGTGAAAGAATGTTTAGAAAGTAACTGTAAAGACAGTAGTATAAGAAATAAAATACTTGATAATAGCTAGTTAATAGTTTTTTATTTTAATTATGCCTTGTAGGTGACTAATTTAACACAACCTTTCCAATAATTTGGATAAACTAATTTCTGGAAGAATAGCAATACTACTCTAAAAAATATCAACTTATATTTCAGAAATGTTTACGTAGATTCCACTTAGGGATTATTTGCATAGAATTTAGTTAGACACAATAGACTCACTTTTAGTTATGATAGAGAGTAAGTGATTTAGAAGTATGATAATACAGTTTATGAAGTGTTTGTGAATTTAGAAAAGAATAGAGAATCACATTATTATAGAAAATATATTACTTTAATTTAATCACTCTCTCAAATAGGGGGTCTTTTTAATTTCCTCATTTGCATAGGGGCGATATTTATGAGACCTATCTCTAGAATTATCTATAAGCAGTAGCTTCTTAACTAGATTTTTTCTTTTAAAAAAGTTGGAATAACAAGTGAAAAAACTTAAGTAACTTAGCAATTTCCTCTTTTAAGTACTTCACCTAAAGTTAATTGCTTTAAATCTAAATAAAAATTATCTAATTAAGAAAATTTAAATAATACACTGGGTAAATTGGAAAAATAACTGAACGTTTCTCAACTCAATCAAAGTATAATTAATTCATCATTTAAGCAAAATGATAAAAAAAAATAAAAAAGAATTTTATCAAATAAAGAGATCATTAAACTGAAACAATGCAAGGAGAAATAATTATTTTCTTTTTAAGAAAAAATAATTGAAGGTAAAACTCCTCAAGCTAAGAACTATATTAATGGTTAAAGCCCAAATAATAATTAGCCAAGCGAGTAGATTTCCAATTAAAAATCATCTTAAGAGAAAAGTCTTTTTACTAAATAAATTAATGATTAGAGTATTAATGAGAGCATTAGCAATAAAATAAACAATATGTTTTTTTCAAAGTCCTTAAGTAATAAATAAAGAAAAGAGTATGAAAATTATTTGAATCAGTAATTTAATATGACAGATAATTAATTTTATGTATCTTTTTGTGATGTGATGAAATGCCATCTTTCATCTTTTTTAAGCTTAATTCCTAAGTGGAAGACGAGTAAGAAATCTAGAATGATAGAATATGGTTTATAAAAACTAGACTAGCATTTAGAAATAAATTACATAATAGGAAAGTTAATTGAAGTTGACAAACTTAAAAAACTATTATTAAGTAATGAACAATTAAGTTTATTTAATTTAGTACCTAAACCATAAATGGAGGAATATTACTTTAAAAAAAGTAAGGAGAAAAATAGTGATCTGTAAAAAACTCATTTCTTCTACGCTGAAAATAAAAGTTTACAAGAAAAAATAATTGATGCTTAAGATGCTTTTAATAAACTAATGAAAGAAAATGATGGTCAAATATCTTCATACACAAAGAAGTTACTCTAATTATTAGATCCTAAATTATTATAGTTTTTAGAGTAAGTTTCTTTTTCTTAAAAATTGAAGCAAGAAGATTGTATCCAAGTTAATTTGAAATCTTAGTTAGAAGAATAAGATTAATAATAGCAATTACAAAAAGAAAGATAAACATAAATGCTAATTACACAGGATATAATAAATGATGAGTATTATAGTAGAGAGGACATGAAACACCCAAATATATTCTAAGCTTCCTCAAACAATGTGTTTTAAATAGATACAGATAGTAGGTTTTGAATCTATTTCTTGAAATAAATAACAAACTCTAATTCACTTCATTACAATTTTTTTATTTTTGTTGAGTTATGTAAAAATATTGAATTGGTTTAGTTAGCTATATAGAATAAATCTATTTTTCTTTTTTCTATTCTAGGCAATTTATATTTCTTAATCAAATTAATTTAATACACTTTTACTTTCTAATTTTTGATTTACTTTTTATTCCATTAAAATAATGCAAACTTTGATAAGAAAATTACAAAGAAAAAAATAAATTAATTAATAAACTTTTGTTAATTGATGTCATATGTGATAAATTTTATTTATCTTTTTTCATTTTTTATTGATTGTAATTTTAACTAATCTTTTTAGCTTTAAAAGACTTGTTTTTAATTGCCTATATCTACGATCTATTTGCACTACTCTTAGATATTTAGCATTTTCTAGTTACATTCTTAAATCTTTATAAATTGTATTCCTTTACCATATATTATAAATATTTAGCTTCAAATTTAATTCTATCAAGGAGAATTTAGCCATTTAAGAGAAACCAAAAAAATCTTTGTTCAGAAGTAATTATTAACTTATATAAGGGCATTAATCAATATAAAGTGTAAATTTTTATAAGCTATCTTAATTTTTGAATAGACATTTTTGGAATTCTATGAGATCACTATGAAAACAAATTGACTCATAGTGATTTCCAAATAAATTTTCTTTCACCATTTTTTCATAGTTGCACAAAATCCATTGTCTAACAGATTCTATGTGGAAACATGTGTCAGGATTTAAATAAAAACAGTTAAATCTCTCCTAATTCTATGAATTTTAAGATACCATCAACAATTATTCTTGGTTTTAGAATTCCAATTTTACAATAAATTTACCCATTTCATCATCTAAGACATTTTCGAATTCTATAATTAGTTAATTTCTCTCATTCTTTTTTATGATACAAGAAAGATATAAGTTCTCACTTAGCAATATACTTAATTATTCAAGTAAACTTTGCTTAGATTGCTTAATTATTTAGGAGTTTTGATTATTTTATAGTTATAAAAAATATCCATTTAATTCATATTTAATTGTATCAATTTAATTTTCTTAGCGTGAAATTCTCTCAACAATATAAGCATTAGATATAGTTTATGTAGCAAAATACGAATATTTATCAACCTTTTAAGGTTAATTCATAAATTATAGATTATTCTTTACTTAATTATATGCAGCATTTAAATTATCAAAAACCCATCCTATCTTCTAATCTTAAAAACTAGACATAAAAGCATTATATGGAGTAATGTCGATCGATTTAAACTTTCTATTTTAAACTGTAAACAGCAAGATAAGGTCTCTTAAATGTTATACTAACTAGATGAATACCTTTTCATTTTCATAATATGATAATCTTAATTAAATCCATAACGATAATTTGATATGTTACAATGAATCTAGTTTAAACAAACTCTTCAAATCAAGTAATCTACTATCGGTGATCACAACTTCTAATTTCAATTTTTATAAATTTTTACTATTTCTTAATGCATTTTCTAATTAGATAATCATATGGTCTTAATTAAAGCAATTTTCGTTCAAAATTGGAGAAGATCTAAAAAATTTAAAATCTATTGAAATAAGATTTGAATTTCTTTAAATCGCTTTAATAATTTCAATAATCTTTTCATTAATTTTATTTTTGAAATCATACTAAATTTTATCTACTTTCATTTCAAATATTCTAGGTTATTTACACTACTCTCTTGACACTAAATAAGAATGCAAGTATTTCTTTATACATATTAACCATTTACTATTCATTGATATATACCTATCGCTTAATTCATTTTAGTAAATTTATTCATAAATCTAAAAAAAGTCTTTCAACCTCTCCAAATAAAAATGGATTTTTTAATTCTCTTCAATAACTTCCATTTATTTTTTATCATTAACCTTTTGCTTATCTTATAATAATTTTTAAAAATATGCATGCTATTATAGAAAAAAATTAAATGCAGCAGTTGCTTCTATAACTGGAGTATATATTTCAATCATCAAAATATAAATAGCAGTGTTTATTTAAATATAATCATATTCAAGATCTCTTTAAGATCCATCTTCTAAATTATCCATCTTACTTCTCAAAAAGAGTGGATTAGTGAAATAAATCTATGGTAATTTGGCAGAAAATACTGCAGAAAATTATACAATCGTGTTTGGATAAGCTATCGATCCATGAAAGATATCATTATTAATTAATATTTATCTAGCTTTAAATAACTGAACAACAATCTAAAGTTATCTAACTCTATTAATTACTTTATCATAATCATAAAGTAATATTTAATCAAGAGAATTATATTCATCAGCTGAGTTTTAAATATTCTTCTAATTAAGCTAGTATACATAGGGTAAGGATACTTCTTCAATAAGTAGATAATACCCATTCTCAACAATTATTGAATCATAGCTGTTTACTGGAACGAACATGTGATCTTGAATTGAGTAATATTATTCATACAATTTTACCATCTCTTCAACCTCTTTTAAAGAATTAAATTTTTCACATTTTATATTATAATGTTATCCATTTACAGATGTACCAAAAATTATGAAGTTTTAGTCAAATTCTACTAATTCAAATTCATTGTATTTAGGGTGTTATGCAATAATTTAGAATATCTCTTTGCCATGAAATTGCAGTAATTCTTCAAAGTTTTATTCAATACTTTAAACTAAGTTTTCTTTTTTTATTAAATTTAGATTCTTTACATCTAATAAGAGGCTGTTCATCTACTCATTTAACAATTTCAATTATTCTTTATCTTCCATTTTTACCAGCTTCTTTTTAGAAGTTTAAGGAGATAAGCCTTCGTAGTCTTAGAAATCTCTATGTTTTAAATTTTCAAATAGATCAGTAGAAAGGGCATTCAACTTAATTTTTAATTTATTGCTATTACTATCGTTTATCATCACAAAATATTTTAAAAAATCATTTGGGAAACTAAAATTCTTAACTTTATTTTATTATTTAAGATTTGATCTATCAGAGCAATAATTAATAGCCGTTTCCATAATTTCTTTTAATTCTTCTGTTACTTAATCAAGTTTATCTTGAAATAGCATCCTTAAGGTGCAATCATAATATTCTTATTCAATTACAAAATACATTTTACATTAAGGATTAACAGATAATGTATAGGTATCATATATGTTTAATATTAAATCATTTCTTAAAAGAGTTTTAACACCAGAGTATAAAGAACTTATTTCTTCTAAAAAACAAGTATTCTCAAAATGATCTAAAAAGTATACTTCCATGCGTTTTTAAATATTATTATTTTCGTCAAATGCCCTTAAGTAGAGAATTATCTAAGATAATATTAATTCTCTTTATTTTAAAAATAATGATTAAAAATCTAATTAGAATAATAATTTACTCCCCATTTTTGCGAATAGAAATTGGTTTAGTTTTTGATCCTAAATAGGATATTTCCTTTAATTCCGGTTTTTTATTCTTCAAAAGTCTAAAAAAATAATCTATCTCCCCGTATCCGAGCACCTTCTTGTTTTCTTTCCAAATTTATGCAATTAAATCTTAATGATACTCTTCCATTTTTTTTCAAAAATCTTAGTTTTTTGTAAATTTTAGAAATTTTTTCAAATCAATTTTTTTAAATTTCTAATAATTATTAATTTTAGATTTTGATTTTTTTAGATATATCTTTTGAATTAATTTATTTGCGCCAAATATTAATTAACTTTCTTTTTTAAACTTACTCCTAAAATAAAAAATTAAAAAATAAATATAATAATTATAATTTAAATTGACGAATAACTATTTTATAAATTGTAATTCAATAAATACAAATGAATTTAAATTTTAGATACTAATTATGTATGGCAAATTTACTATTTTAATACTATTACTTGATTAGATATTTAAAAAGTTTTTATTCTTTTTTCTTTTAGTTATTTAATTATTTATTAAATTATAAGATAGAAACAAATGATGTAAGAATGAGTGGTATTAAGAATGACAATCCTTGGAAGATAAGATAAATCAAGATTTATTTATTTCATGTGTAAAAGATCTATTTCTATTTTAATCACTTTCTTCTATAGAATCCTACACAAACAATTCTTTTTAGCTTGATAAACTATCTTTTTATTTACTTCTTTTTAGTTTCATTTGTATCAATATTAAGTCTAACTAAGGATTTAGCTTCTTCAAAATGTCTTCTCAAATTGCTAAAGAAGGATTTTTTAATAAGATTATTATCATCAAAGAAGTACATTTTAATATTAATTTCAATTAGGGATTTATAATTAAATAAAGAGAATTTAAAGAAATCTCTAGTCTAATATAGATTCTTTGTTACATTTTCACAATAATCAAAGTAAATCGTAAGCTTAGTGAGATTAGATTAGTTTTTAAACATATTAATCTAATACAAAATACTATCTAAGTGTTTACAAGAATTACTTGAAATATAAGTATTATTGTAACTCTATTCACTATACTAAGAATTCATTTACTTCATTTAATAGCTCCCAAGCATTTAACTACCCAACATCATTTAGTTACTATTCTTTTATGAGGAATTATTCAGTTATATAGAACTTTACTATATGCTTAGATTATTTTGTTCTAAGTCAGTGTTCATTTAAATATAATCCATTTGATTTTAAATAATGTTTTGTTAACTTTAATTTTCCTTACTTGCATATAGTTTTTCTTTAATTTTAGTTTCATATTCGCATTACATCCACTATTCAATCATTTCAAGTTTAAAGTTTTAATTATGATGATATTAAAAACATCCAAATCTAACTTAGCTCCTGCATTTTGATGAGACTATTTGGAGTTCGATAATTCCAATAAATTATAATTTTAAGACAAAAGCACCTATTTCTTCATCAAGAATATTTTAAAATTCGAGTACTAGTAATTATTTATTATTCTCATATACTCGATATGATAAGAAGCTTAGATATTAATGTTCATTCAAAAATTTATGCAATTTCTCCAAGAAGGTTTTTTTAGACTCATCACTTATATTTTTTTATTCATGGAAAAGTTAGAAATAGGAATTTATAGTTTTGTTTAACTATTCAATTTCTTCCTTTCTTGTTTAGATTTTTTGAACTATCTAAGGGTTATTCAAATAATATTCTATTTTTACACTATTTTATTTTGTTTGGTTACTTTCTAACTCATATAATTGTTAGTCATTTTCTTCAGGTTGATCTAAGATTATTTTGGATTAAAGTTAGCCATATAGCTACTAATATTTAGTAAAGTACCAAGTAAAAGAAATATTTTAGAATGAGCTGATTAATATATTAAAAGGGTGTATATCTATTTATTTAAAATTTCTATTCATTTCAAATATTTCCAAAAAGTCTTAAAACTACTTTTAAAGAGGTTTAATGCCATCCTCAGTATTACCAAATCTTGAAGATAAATAAGACCAGAATCTCAATTTTATATGCTACAGATCTTTCATATCTTTAATAATATTCACATCAAAACCATCTGAATCATCAACAGTAATTTCTAACTTAAGTTTTGAAAGATTTGTACAGTTTTTGAGTAAATTTTCTAGATAAATTCTACTATGATGTTCTTGTTTGTTTTTGCTAAGTACATGGAATATAGAAAATATTCTTTAGAATTTATATCCTTTAATGTATAATGATTTTAGATTGGTATTTTTTGACATGCCTTTAATGATATCACAAGAACGTGAATCTACATGATCTTCAAAGTCATATTTCACTTTTTCAATATCTAATTCGAATACACTAGGAGAATGACATTAGTCTAATTTACTCTTGAACATTCCATAATAGCTGTCACTACTGTCTGTATAGAATTCGTCATCATATTCACTATCTTCCCATTATTCTTCTTCAGAGAAGTCATAATATCCAAGCTACCTCATTCTTTCTTAGTATTTATTCACAGAAATTAGCCATTTTTTATTAATTTTTATATGTTTTTCTTCAAGATTGTCTCTATAGACTGTTTAGAATAAATTAAAGAAATTTTCTAATTTCTTTATGTAAAAGAAAATCTTTTAGTTCTCGTTTTCCATCATTTTATTTTTCCCTTTATAATATTATCTAATTAAAGTATTGAAATAAGAAGATAATCCCTTTTTAAATAGCTTAAGAGCCTTGATATCAATAACATTACTATAGATTGAATGTAAGAGATTATAAATAATACAGGATACATCTTCTGTATCATCATCTACTTCTCTTTTATAAGATCGTTATTCTAATTTAGATCTGATAAAGAGAGGATTTGAAATGTAAATATCAGGAGGTTTAGTGCTAAATTAGATAGGAATATGAACTATAATATTTGGAGTCTTAATTCTGCCGTGATAGATTTCATGTTGATGAAGATTTTTTACAAATTTAATTAATTGAACAATTATTTATAAGATACGAAGTTAATGAATTTTAGAATCAGAACTGGTTTCAATGAGATATTCCATAGAGTGATATGATGTTATCAACTTATTTTTATCTTCTTTCTCTTTCATAGAAATCTCAAAGTTCTATCTACATTACTTTTCTTTTTCATTTAATAATTTTAGCATATTTGGCATTGCTTTTTCTTCTATGAGCATATAATAAGTATTGTTTTCTAAAACAATAATTTCGGCATTACTTATTGGAATAAACATATTGTCTTCAATAGAATAATATAATTCATAATTCTTTGATTATTACTCTACTTCTTTAAGAGATAAAAATTTCTCTAATTTTAAGTAATAGTGCTAACCAGATATTTTAGTACCTAAAATAAAATAATCTTCTTCATATTCAATTAACTCAAAATCATCATATTTGGGGTGCTAAACAATTATGTCAAACAGTTCTATATCATGAAACCTAAGCAAAGTATCTCCATATGATTTGATTGCATCTATAAAATCTTCACTCTTTATTGTTTCTAACTTCTTAATACTTATCAGCAGTTTAGATAACTATGAGCTAATCTCTTCTACTTTATTTTAAGTAAAATCCAAATCACTGACTGTAGATATACTAGACTCACCACAAAACGAATAGCTATCTTCCTGAGGATTAATAAATAATTCAGTTGCTAAAACATTTAATTTTATAGTTGCCTAATTTGAATTGGAGTCATCATAGTCTTCATTCATCAAATAAAAGAATTTCAAAAATTCAATCGGAAATGCCATCTTTCTAGACTTTAATTTTAGTTTGATGTTAGTTCTATCAGAACAATATTTAATGGCTGCTTCCATGATCTATATAAGATTTGACTCATTTTTTCTAAAAATATAAGGAATCTCTTCTAAATTTGTCTAAACATCTTCTTACTCAACAATAAAATAGACATTACATTTACTATGAAACTATAGATAGTACACATCATATATTTGCAAGATTATATCTCTCCTAATTAATGTTTTACAGCTCTAAAATAGACATTAGATTTCTTTTACAAATTGGCTACATGGAAAATGATCTATGAAATATACTTTTAAGCTCTTATTTATTTTCTTTTCTTCATCAAAAACTCTCAGTAAAATAACTGCACCTTAAATTTTGACATTTCTAGATTTTAAAATTTATCAATTGATGATGATGGTAGAATTTTTAGAGTCTAAAATATCTTACTCTTAATAGAATTATCTTTTATGTTCAGAACCAATATAGGAGATCTTTGTAAACTAAGGTTTCTATTTCTATAAAAGCTAAATTAGATGCTCAATTTCACCAAAGGTCAGCACCTTCTTATTTTTTTTCCAAATTTCATAAGATAAATCCACTTACATTTTTATTTAAATTATGAACTATAATTTGTTCTATTTTAATTTTTGTTTTGAATATTAATTATTAAAAATTTGATTATTTTTAAGTTTAGATTTGATATTTAAATTAATTGCGCCAACTTACTTACTTACTGCTTTTCTCTGAAAAAATAAATCATTAATTAGCTATATTAGAAATATTATTATTATCCTATCATCTTAAGATATAAAAAATGAACAAAAACTAGGATTGCTAAAAAATTAGTTAAAATAGAATTGATATGAGAATAATAAATTAATAATCAATACAAAAAGCAAAATAAATATCTAATGTGACAAATGAAATTAATATAAATTAGTGTTTTTATTATCAATTTTATTGATAGAATTAATTTAGTATTAGCTACTTATCAAATTTATAAAATTAAATAATTTAATTTTAAACTCATAATTAAGACTTTATTTAAATCGCTACTAGTCTCTTTATTTTCATTAGTTGTCTTTTTATTGATGCATCAAAAAAACTAGCATCTACAGTAAGTGTAATTTTAGATACATGTTAAGCATTTTCTAATTAATGTCTTAGGTTTTTAAAGTAGATTTTCCTATTTCTTATATCGAAGTATCTTATGGCTAGCTTAATCTCGTATAGATGTTTAGAAGAAATTGTAGACAATCCAAAGAAATCTTTATTCGTATTAAGAATATTATTAACTCCTTCACAGAATTCAACATACAAACTCAACTTCTCTAGGTGCCTCTATCCACTATAGATTAACTTTTGTATTTACAGAGAGTCGCAGTGTTTACAGACAGATACATATTGATCACCAAATATATGATTCTTTACTTTGGTTTCATAGTCACTAATTAACCACTTGTCAACCATTCTATGATTAAACTAATTGTCAAATCCTACAAAACTCAAGAATTAATAGCACTTGTATCTTTATAAATTTTTACATTCGCTATTCGTTATAACAAATCCTATTTGATCTCTGTACTCTAACTTTGCCTTATATTTACCCATTTCCTAATCAAGCACATTTTCAAATTCTAAATAAATATGTCTATTATTTTCTTCACTAATTTATAGTGAGGCAGTTAAAAATAGATTTTTTCCTAGAATTTGGTTTATTTATGATTGTAAAATATGTTAAGCTTCCTTTCTTAGTCTACTTTTTCTAATTTTTAATCCTTTAAAGAATGAATCTAATTTATTTTCTATATTGCTATTTCTTTCATTTAATTTTGATTGTATTTTATCAGAAACTGTTGCTAAATCTAAATTGGTTAATTAAGAATAACTCTAAACTTATTTTTATTATTTTTTCTTTTTATTATTATTATTGCTCTCCATTTTAGATATATTTTCTTTTATTTATTCATAAGTTTTTAACATACTTGACACATACCATTCAAGGTTTGAGAAATGAAAACCAGAAATGAAACTGTTATAAGGAAATATATTGATTTTCCTAAAGTGTTTATTAAACTAAAACAACTCTAGTAAGTCTTAATAATAGCTCATGGCACCTAAAAATTAACTTTCTGATTTAAATTCATCCAAATTATATTAGTTAACAGTGCTTAATTTTATATTTTTTAAATCAGATAATTATTGAATTAGCTTAACGTCTAACATTTTAAAATCTTCTTGAATGATTTCTACTTTTATAGTTTGCAGATTTTTGCAATTCTTTATGATGTTGTTTAGGTAATCAATACTATGATCTTTTTGATTTTTATGAGTTCTCAAAGGAGAAGATGAAAAGCATTTGAAATTAATAGAAACTAAATTATTATTCTTTGCAATAGATTTGAGAATCTCAATTACAGTGTAATCTATTCTATATCGAAAATTATACACAATTTTATCTATTTACAATTCGAACATTTATGGCATAGTACATTAATCTAAAAATCTGATACCTTAATTTAAATCAACCAAATCTGAATCTATATCATCACTATCCATTAATTCCCAGTATCCTCCATCACCATCATCACCATCATCATCGCTATCATCAAAAAAATCATCTGAGTCATCATAAATATCACTGTCTTCATCATGGTGATGGTATTAAAAATTTTATTAAGCCTCCTTGTGTTTTCTCAGAGTTGTTTACCAATTTTTATTGATTTAAATGTATTTATCTGGCATATTATTTTTGTATAATCCTTCAAATAAAGCAAACGTATGATTTAATTTTCTGATATAAAAATCTATATCTGTTTCTTCATTCTGCATTGCATTCTTCATTTAATTCTTGATGATTCTCCCAAATTTCAAATCCTCAAAGTACTTTTCCTGCATTTCTATCAATTTATTTCTAGCTAATCTATCCAAAATATCATTTTGATCTTAAATCAATAGCATGAATGTCATGTCATCAAGCTAATCATAGTCTCCATTACTTTCTCTTTGCTTTTTCTTAGAAGCCTTTGTTCTCAAAAATAATGGATTGCTAAAATATAAAGTAGGTAATTGGGCTGAATAAGCATTTGGGTAATTTACTAGTGTGTTAGTCCATTCAATATCACCATGATAAAAATTATTAGAATGCAAATGCTAAGCGAATTTAAATAGCTATACTACAACTTAAAGAACTCTAAGCTTTTCAACTCTACTAATAGCATCTTTTTTTTAACACATTTACTGAATCGAAATGTAAGTGGAGTTTAAATTAGCTGGTTATTTATTCTTTTTGAACTTGTTAGAATTAGGCATCACTTATTCTTCAATAAGAACATAAAAACCATCCTCAAGGATAATAGGATCAAAAGAAGTAACTGGGACTAACATATGTTCATCTATAGAATAGTATTACTCGTAGAGCTTTATTTAATCTTCTACCTCTCTCAATGAATTAAATTTTTCACATTTTAAATTAAAAAAGTGACCATTAATAGTAGTTCCCAAAATGAAGAAATCAGAACCGTATTCTTCTAATTCAAACTCATTATATTTAGGATGCTATGCAATAATTTCAAATATTTCTCTATCATGACTTTCTAATAACTATTAGAAATTCTTCTGAATGATTTGCACTAAATCATTTTTCTTAATGGTATTTAAGCTCTATACATCTAACAATAGTCTTCCAAGCTTTTAATTTAACTCTTTTACTTAACTTTCTCTCTTCTTCTTCTCTTACTTTTTCTTTGAAGAACTTGGAGATTTGATAGTGCTTCTAATTAACTCATCATCGCTTAACATAGGACTTTAAAATAGATCATTTGCAAGCACATTTAATTTCACTTTACATTCATTGTTTTAATCTTTTACCATAAAAAAATATTTCAAGTACTCGACTGGAAACATTAATGCTCTAGTTTTTGGTATTTCTTTGATATTAGAGCGATCAGAGCAGTAACTAAGTGCAGTCTCCATTATCTACTTTAATGATTCAGGGAAATTAAAAGGTCTCAGATGGCTATAGAGTTTATATAAAGAATTCTCATAGTTTTCATATTCTATAACATAATAAGCCTTGCACTATTCATTTCCACTTAATACATAAGTGTCATGAACTTATAGTATCAAATCAGTTCTTAGTAGAGTTTTTGAATTCTAATAAAGTGAATTTATTTCATTAATAAAAAATCCATAAACAAAATGATCCATAAAGTAAATCTTTAAACACTTCAATCTTTACTATTCCTCATCGAAAACTTTAAGAGATATAATTGAACCTGATAATATTTTATTTCTGTATAACAATAATAATTTGTCTTATCTATTTGTGTTATTAAAGATATTCTTACACTAATGCAGATTTTCTTGAAACAAAAGAAGGAACTTTCTCTGGTTTGAATTCTGAACTGATATATTATATTACTTTGAATTATGGCTTTTAATCTTTAAGAGTCTTAAATAAATGTTCTACTTCGCTAAATCCTAATATCTTTTTATTCCTTTATAAAATTTATGCTATGATATCTTCATCCTTTAGGTTTCTATGTTCCAAAATTTGTATAGGAACCTCTAATAAATTATCCATCATTGATGCCTATTTCTTATATCTTTCTTAATAAAAAATCTTCTTTTAAATCTTTATTGGTAATATTAATTTTGAAGATAACCACTTATTCGAAAATTTAAAATTCCGCGAAGTGAGATTTGATTATTAATAATTCTAAAAATATTATATGTATATAATTTATCGTTATTTTCACTACACTTTTCAAACTATATATAATACACTTTGAAACACTAAAATAGAATTCTAAGTATACAATTATTAATAAGATTATCTTATAAGATTGTTCTAAAATAAAAGGTTTTTTAAATTTTTTTATTCACACTCTAAAATTTTTTTATTTAAATGCTATTATTTAGTTAATTTAACAACAGATAAATAAATAGATTTATTTTATTTTACTAAAATAAAATTGATCATCTTTTAACTTAGCTTCAATATTAATAAATTTTATTGAAAAATATCATTCTTGTAAGAATTTTATTTTTTAAAATCTGAAATAAATAAATTGATTGAAATAAAAAACTTTATTCCTTTGTTATTACTAAATAATGTAATGCGCACTTCAAATTTTAATATATTTTTTTTATCAATAATCCTTTACTCTATATTAGAATAGATCTTTCATATAAAAGCTTCTTCTTTTATATCATAGATGAAAGAAAGAAATATAAATGAAATAATTTGATACAAAATATTAAAAATCTAAATTATTATATCCACTTTGGTTATAGCCTTAGTAACACCTTAAGTATCCCCCTAAATCAAAAAATAATCTGATTTCTCAATTCTAAATAATTAAGATCAGACAAACTTATTTATAATATTAAAATTAGTGTAAATTAAAGTAATTATTTAAATACAATTATGAATTTATTAATTCAATTAAAAAATTGAAATTAAAATTATTCTACAATTTATTTCATTAAAAACATTAATTATTTCATCAAACTTTATAAATTAATGATTTAATACAATAAGGTTTTCTCTTAAACTTTTTAGTTAATTTAATTAATTGAGATTAATCTAAATTCGACTGGTAGCGATAGATAAACTTAAATGTCCTGATATTTTTATACATTTCTTTTTCAATAACAAATTCATGATTATTACTTATCTGACCACATACTCTAGATATAAAAATTAAATAAATAATAAATATTTGATCTCTTAAATATTTACATATTATCAATAAAGAGATGTTGTAAGGCATCAAGATTTCCAATTTAGACTATCACCTATGAAAAATCAATAATTTCAAAGCTAAATTTAAGTAGAAAAGCTTAAAATAAATTATATAAAATGAAAACAATTTACTTTATTAATGCCAAATAAGTTAGTTATTTTAAAGAAGTTATTTCATTAATAATCAACTAAAAAGTTTCTTTTTTGATGTCACTACCTCTATTTTATTTTTAATTTTTTTAATTAAATGTCTTACTAGCAAAATTAATTTACCCAAATTGTAATGTTAAGGATTTTAATTTAGTCAATTTGATTAATTCCTTTTCAGTATGAAAATCATCTTTTGATAGATAATTTTCTCTAATAAGTGTAAAATCAAAGTAAGTAAGTAATTTAATTTAATTATTTCAATTACATTAAAAAAAGATCTAAGTGGATAAGTTAAGGTAATTTGGTTAAAAGTGAAAGAAATTTTGACAACCCTTTAAAGTCTATTCTATTCATACTTTAACAATTTTTTCAAATAACTTTATTTGTATAATTATTTAATATACCCAAGATATGCCCTCAATTTCCTTAGCCTCAAATAATTAGTTATAATATATTCACCGATTTCTATTAATCTTTCATTGTTTATCCTCTGTAGCCTTTCATATTAATTAAAAACTATTAGATTATTAAATATGTTCATTAATTTATTTTACCTATATTCTAATGAAAGCTCTGTTGTTAACATGACATGCTACATATTAAACTTTTAAAAGGAAATAAAAGAATTTTATTAACCTTTAATTATATTTAAAAATTACTTTAACTAGTTGACTCATTTATAAATACTATTAATAGATTTTATTTTTTTGCTACTTATTTGTTTATTTTTAATTATTTTTTTCTTTTCTTTAGATTATATATGAAATAAAAATGAAATTAATATTAACCTAATCATGAAATTTAATAGATTCATGATTAAATTAATTGCAATATGTTTAAATGATAGAATCATATAAAATTAAAAATTGATTATTAAAATAAACTCCTATGAGTACAATAATAAGGTAATAATTAATTAATTTTCTAATTGCGATAAAGATAATCATATTAAATAATAAGGGATAAAAAAATCTATTATAAGATATTTAAATGAAGATTAAGAATAAAGAAGAAGTAATTAATTATTCAAGATCAGCTATACTTAAAAAAATTTTTTTATAATTGAAAGTTGAGCCAGGCAGACAAACTTAGCATAAATGATATAGAATTGTTTTTTAGGTGATAAAAATCAATTTTCTTTTGTAAAAAATGACTTTTATTTTAAATAAAACAGTAAAGGAATGTTAAATCCTTTAAAAGCCAAATTAATAGGAGAAGAGTTAGGGAAATGTGTAAATCTTATTTCCTTATGTTTGGAGATAGAGTAATAAAATTAATATCATTGATAAATAAATTCTAAAGCCATAATTAATATAGTTGTAATGAATTATGGGATGAAGGTATTATTGATATAGGAAATGAAATATCAAAGTGTTATTAACTATAGAACATATCTCTTAAATTATAGTAAATTTAAACAATATTATTAATTTTTATCAATAAATTTATTATTTTAAGCAATAATTACATTGGAGACTAGGGATTTGCTAATCTAGGATAATAAATATCAAAGTTATCAAATATTACTACAATCAATTTTGAATTTGAGTAAATAATACCTATTTATATTTTTATTAATTTATTTATTTTCCTTTTAAATAGATAAAATAATATTGGTGATCATGGTTTGATTTCGTTTAGTTAAGAATTATCTAAATTTCCTGGGTTATAAATATTAAGTTTAGATTTGAGGTAATATCAATACAAAAATTTCTATAAATTATTAGAAAGTTAAAGATAAGAATTAAGGAATTGATAATATTCTACATTTATAAAGAAAATTTTAAATAATATTGAATAGATATATTTAAGGACTGTTATCAATCCAGACTTTAATTTAATTTCGTTCAATTAATATTAATCCTTATTGTAAATAAAATATTAAAATATTTACAGCTTTAATAGAATTGATAAAGAAGGCTTAGAGAGCTTATCTTATAACCTTTAATAATGTTTAAATTTAAAAAAGTTATATCTCAATTTCAAGTAAAAAATTAATAATTATTGTAAATATTAATTCTTTAAATTTAAATTTGAAGGAATAATTATTTCTAGGAAGATGCCATTATAAGTTTAATTAAGAATCTTAAAAGCTGTAAATCGATAAAGAATCTCTTTCTGATTCTATAGTAAATTATTGGGAGTCATATTAACTTTTATGCAAAAATTTATTTATTTAAGGTAATAGATAAGTAAATCAGCAAAAATATAATACTTTTAATATTTCAAAGGCTATTAAAATCTGCATACTCTTCTATTAAGGATATTGTAAAATATTTAAAGTTACAATCAATCATATAATAATCTTCTTAATTAATAAAGTCCTCACTATATTCAGGATTAGAATTCTTACAGAAAGTTAAAACGCTTAGTAATTTTGGATATAAATTGAGAATTTATGAATTAAAGTAATATTAATCTATTCGTCATTTCTTTAATTTTATATTTGTACTTAATTAATTAATAAAAGTAATAAAAATGTTGATAAAATGATTGTTTGATTTTAAATTAATTCATTTAAATAAAAAAAATATCTTAGTTTTTAATATGTATTTATCAATTATCTTCATTGTAATATTTGCCTAATCTTTAAGTTTAACATAATTTTAATTTAAAAAATTTATTAAATGCAATTTATTATCCTCCTTTATCTTTTTTTTTTGAAATCGTTTATTAATTTATTTATTTATTAGTTTTTGGAGGGGATAGTATTATATATTTTGGTATTGATTCATAAATTGAATTCCCTTTTGATTCTATGCAATCAATCTAATTTCCTTTTTAATGATAAATAGATGATATTTTAATTAAAAAATAAAATGGTTTGTTTTTAATTATATTTAAAATTTAATTAGCTTACATGATTTTATAAATCTAAAGCTTTCTTAAAATATAAATATTTTAATAATAACTTAAAAATCTTGAAAATATAATTATCTGATTGTTAAAATTGTAAGCATATTGAAATAGTCACTCAAATAAAAGGTATAGTTTTTTTAACGCAGTTATATAATAAGAATTAAGATTTATTAAATTTAATTAATTTAAAGTAGAAATTTATTAAGAAATGCCATAATTAATATATTTCTGTTATCTTCTTAGATTAAATTAGTGCAATTAATCTTTATCTATTTCTAATTTTAATTTTTCTAAATGAAATAATCAAAAAACAATACCTTTAGTCCATTTTACTTTTTCACATTAAAATATTAATACAATAAAACCTTTAAAGTTGGATAACTTTGGGACTAGAAAAATTACCCAATTTGAGAATTTCCAAATTAATGAGATAATTTTTAAATAAATCTTGATTGAGAAATGTTTGTTTACCCTATATATTCAGGTTTTACTGTATTTCAGTTATTTCTGACTATTTTTACAAAAATTATCTATTTTATAAATTGATTTAGTTGGATTAAAATTAGAATCTATCAAAAATTTTTTAATAGTGAAGACTAATAAATAAAAATCATAAAAAAAAAGTAAAAGCAAAATGAATGATACTTTTGGAATTGGTGCTTTCTTTATTGTTTTAATAATCATAGCTCAATCAATAATTGGAAGCTACTTCACTTCAAAGAAATTTAGATACTTTAATGAAACAAGTGTAGCAATTATTTTAGGAATTATTTTATCTGCCATATCCTATTATGGATTTAATTACTCAGTCAAACTTGAAAAGAGATTATTTGTTTATATTTTCCTTCCAGCCATTGTTTTTAGTGAGGGATATTCTTTGAAAAAGAAACACTTTTTCAATAACATGTGCTATATTCTCATTTATGGACTTTTAGGAACTATTATTACCTTTTGTTTCTTATTGGTATCTTTAGATTTTCTTTGTAACAACAATCTAATTAAAGTTGAAGTGTAATTTTATCTTTAATTTTAAAATTAATAAAAATATATAAATATCTAAACTAAAAAATAAAGAGGTAATGAAGACATGATTGATGATCCAATCACTCGTTAAAGTCTGGTTTTAAGTCCTAAAGAAATAATACTATTTAGTTCTGCATTAAGTTCCAAAGATAGTTTCATAGCTTCAGCAATGGTAGACCACCATACTTACCCCACTCTTTTTCATATTATTTTTGGTGAAGGTATTATCAATGATGCTACCTCTTTAGTACTATTTGAAAGTTTTGAAACACTCATTGAAGAACATTAAGAAGATTTTGATTGGGGAACAATTCCTAGTGTTTTCATTATATTGATACTTAGTTTATTAATAAGGTAAATAAGCAGACTAATTAATATTATCATTTTTCTTAAAATAGAATAAAATTTTAGTATATCTAGAATTAAATTTAATTCATTTTAGAATTAAAGTAATTTTTAAAAAATAATTATTAAAATAAAACTAGTATTGTTTCTGGAGCATTTTTTGGGGTTTTATGTACTTTAATCTTGAAGCACTTTAAATTTATAAATAATTCTGTTGTTAATGAAATTTTACTTATTTTCTTATGCAGCTACTCAGGCTATTATATAATAGAATATTGTAATTTATCTGGTATTATTTCTCTCCTAGTAAGTGGTTTCATTACAGGTCACTATGCCTTTCATAATCTTTCCGATAAAGGAAAAATATGTGCTAATGTAACATTCTAAACAATATCAACTGGTGCTGAAAATTTTTTATTTGCTTTTGTTGGATTCACTACTTTCTCATTTTATAGGAATGCATGGAGCTTTACTTTAATTGGTTGGATTATACTGATTTTATTAGCAAGCAGGCTTTTCTAAGTATTCTTTATGAGCTCATTCTTTAGATTATTCTTTAGAAAATCTCCTTTCTTAATGGGGTTAAGAGAATAAACAGTTTTGGTTTTTACTGGTATGAGTAGAGGTATCCTTGGTTTTATATTAATGGATTAAATCCACTCTAAAGAGTCCTAAGATATATTAAACAGTACTATGATTGGAGTTCTTATTATAACAACTCTTTTCTTTGGGTTAATTAATCCGATATTAATTGATATTTCCTTACTTCCTGGAATTAGCAATCACACAACCAATAGTAACCATATTGAAAAAAATATAGAAATGGAATCTCATAAAGAAAACTTAAATTAAGCTAATAAATCTATTATCAACATAATAAAGGAGTTAGATACTGACTAAGAAGAGTAATAACTTGCAGATCACTATTCAAAGAAAAAAATGATAATAAGTGCTGTATTGAATAATAATTATGATGAAATGCTATTTAAATCCAAATTGGATTTTAAATTTAGTAGACTAAATGAAAAATATATAAAACCTTTCTTGATTCGTAATTATCATTAAAATATAGAGGAATTTATTATTAGCAATAAATATTTCAGAGAAGATAAAATTTAGTTAGTAAAGCCTAAAGGAAATAATAGAGCTTCTTTATTCTTCACACAATCTATCAAAAAGATGAAGACTGGAATTAAAAGTTATAGTCAAAGGTTTCAATCTTAAAATTATAAATTTCAATCTTGAAAATGAAAATCAAATTTTTCATTATTTTCTGACAAAAAAGTTATAAAATATAATTCGATTAAATATTATGTTATTAATAAGCATGAATAACAACTGCTATATGATAAATATTAATTAAATTTAAGCATTTCAAGTGAGTTAAGTTCATCAATTTATATTTTAATTTAATTCGTCTTATCATCATTCATACATTACAATCTCAAAGTTAGATTTAACATTTATTAATTTAGATATTAATAGAAAATTAAATGATATTTTAAAAGATTTAATACTTGGAAATTAAATTTATATCAATCAATCAATCTATTAACCCACCCTCTCAAAAAATATTTGATAATGAAAAGTTGTTTTTTTTGTTTTAAAAGGTAAGGAATGGGATATATTTTATTATTTTAATTGATCTCAATTTAAATTTAAAAAAATACCATCTAAAATAGAAAAATCTAAAATCTAGTTATTTAGTGGGAATTTTTTATCAAATGGAGCATGAAATTGCCCAGATTATTATAATATTCTTATAAATTAATACTTTCTATTAACAAACTAGCTAATTTTGGTTCGGAATAGATGAATTGAGAAGTAAATTATTTGTCTATTCACTAATTCATAAACTAAATCTTCAAAGGTTACTAGAAATGTGATGGATCTCTCCCAGCATAAACTTAATATTCAACTACGATAATTTAATAAAATATGATACTGTTTACTCTAATTCATATGGAAAATATTGGTATTCAAATTGAATTTATTACATCTCCCATTTTAAAATTTTAAATTGATCTTAGACATTTTTAATTAATTTATTATTATTAAATACAATCAAATATAAGTTTTAAAATAAGATAGATGAACGACCATTTTGGTATTGGAGCATTCTTTCTTGTATTGATTATTATTGTATAATCAATTATTGGAAGCTATTTCTCAAACAAAAATTTTAGATATTTCCATTAAACTGGAGTAGCTATCATCCTTGGAATAATCTTTTCTGCTATTGCTTATTATGGACTTGATTACTCAGTGAAATTAGAAAAAAAAGTTTTCATTTTCATATTTCTTCCTGCTATCGTATTTAGTGAAGGATTTTCGCTGAAAAAGAAAATATTTTTCAATAATATGATTTATATTTTAATTTATGGATTTTTAGGTACAATTATTACCTTTACACTCTTAGTTGTATGCATAGATCTGCTCTGTTAAAAGGATATGATTAAAATTGAACTGTAATTGCTTTTTCTTCACAAAATAATATATTTTAATTTATTCTATTTATTTAGGGGAAGTAAGCATTATCCTAATGATCCTATAAAGGGTACTTATCTGGATCTAAACACTAAAGAAATCATTTTATTTAGTTCTGCCTTAAGTTCAAAAGACAGTTTCTTAGCATCTACAATGATAGATCATCATGCCTTTCCCACTCTCTTTCATGTAATTTTTGGAGAAGGTATTATGAATGATGCTACATCCTTAGTCCTATTTGAAAGTTTTGAATTGCTCATTGAATAAGAATCAGATTTCTAATGGGGAACTATCCCTAAAGTACTTGTGATCATGCTTATCAGTGTAGTTTTAAGGTAATTTTATTCATTTCTATTTGAGTAATTGAACTAAAAAGGATGATAAATTCTGTTCTAGTAATATTTAAAAAATATGATATTTATATAAGAATTTATATTTTCAAATTTGTCTATATTTATAAGTGCTAACAAAAGTTAAGTAAGTTAGTAATTTTCCAATCAATTTTTACAAATTTATAAATTATGGGTAATTCCATATTAGTAATAGACGAAATTAAGAAATAAAAAAATTTTAATGGATGAATTCATTAATTTATTAATTTAATTGATCATTAATATATTCTTAGCTTCTCCTTTTAATTTAGTTATAATTATGGATTTTATTTTTTCCTAACACAAAATACAATAAAAATTGTAAAAAATATATTACTTCAAAATAATTTTAATTAAATTGTTTTATTAAAAAAGTATTGTCTCGGGAGTAATATTTGGTATAATATGTACTTTGATATTGAAACACTGTTAATTCATAAGTAAGACTGTAGTTCATGAAATATTAATAATATTCATGAGTAGCTACTCTAGCTATTGTATAATCGAATATTTTAATTTGTCAGGAATTATTGCTCTTATGGTTAGTGGATTTATTGTAGGATATTATGCTTTCAATAATCTCTCCGATAAAGGTAAAATATGTGCCAATATCACATTTTAAACCATCTCAAGTGGAGCAGAGAATTTCTTGTTTGCTTTTGTAGGATTCACAACTTTTTCATTCTATACAAATGCTTGGAGTTTTTCTTTGATTGGTTGGGTTTTGATTATTTTAGTTGGTAGCAGAATAATCTCTGTTTT
The DNA here is from genome assembly GCA_000260095.1 of Tetrahymena borealis. NCBI lineage: Eukaryota > Ciliophora > Oligohymenophorea > Hymenostomatida > Tetrahymenidae > Tetrahymena > Tetrahymena borealis. The sequence goes on along the minus strand of JH651232.1, from coordinate 1,091,819 downwards.
TTTAGTAAGTGCAATTTCTAGGCTATTTTATAAGAAAAACACTTTTTTAATTGGATTAAGAGAATAGTGTACTTTGGTATTTACAGGTGTTAGCAGAGGTATTCTTGGCTTTATTTTAATGGAGTAAATTCATTCAGAAGAATACTAAGATTTACTAAATAGCACAATGATTGGAGTTCTTATAATTACTACACTTTTATTTGGATTTATTAACCCAAAATTAATTGACTGGATATTACCCTCTGTTTTACACCACGATGAAAATACAGCTAGCCATAACGATATAGAAAATAAAAGAAAAATTTAGGATTATAAATTGGGAGAAGTAGATAAGATAAAAGATGCAGTTGAAGAAGATAAAAACTAATAATTGGAAATACGCAAAGCTAATACTATTAATAACATATAGGTTTAATAAAACAATAGTGAAGAATAGTAGATATGTATGGTTTAAACACATTAACCAATTAAAAGTAATCACGAGAGCTTTAATTAAGAAGAGGATACAGAAACTGATTATTATATTAAAAAAAAGATTAAAATTGAAGCTTTAATGAATAATACTTATGATGAGAATTTATTTAAATCAAAGTTACATTTTTAGATTAGCCGAATCAACGAGAAGTATATAAAACCATTTTTGATAAGAAATTATAAAAATAATATAGATGAACTTATAATTGCTAATAGATATCTAAGAGAAGATAAAATATAGTTAATGAGGCCTTTAGGTGAAAATAAAAATTCTATCTTCATTAAGAATAGTATTAAAAGAATGAAAACAGGTTTAATAATGGCCTAATCTTAAAGAATCTCACACCAAAATGCAAAACTTTCACCATAAATAAATATTAAAAAAACGGATAACTGATAAAATATTTATTAAAATTGTTTATTAATTTCATTTAAATATTTAATTGTTAATACAAACAAGTAAGCAAACATGCTTCACTAAAATTATTATATAAAAATAAAATTATTCATTCTTTTTTTAAAAGTACTAACTAATATTATTGTCTAACACTATAGATTTATTATTTAATACTGTAAAAAAATATTTTTAAAAAGTTTTTCTTCTACATCATCTACATATTTTTCAAAAACTTTAGTCCTTTTTTTATTCGTTTTTAATAAAAATGTTTAAAAATGAAAGGATTACTAAAAATTTCTATCATCTTTTGGATTATATTAGGTTTTGGAAATATATTGTTTACAAAATAGAGAAAAAAAGGGATGATTTATAACTCAAATTTTTTCAAGATTTTTTTAAAAATTGTAAAGTAAGTCTCTTAAATATGATTAAAAAGGAAATATTTATTATTTAAAATATTTTTATAGCTAGCTAACAATTATCTAGATCACCTTTAAATTTGTTTCTAGTTTCTAGCTAATAAATCAAGAGTAATTATTGTTCAAATTTTCTCAATTTGAATTATTTTAATATTAATACTGCAAAATTTATGATTCATTTTGATAAGATTAATATTGTGAGAAGAAAATTTAAAATAAGAAGGTGAGAATTAGATACTTATTACAATTAATCATTTGAAAAAATTTAAAGAAATAAATAGATAACTACTAAATGTCATAATATTAAAATTGGTGAGAGATGATACAAAAGCTTTGCATTAGACTTTTTACAACTAAAATAACAAAATTTTTCTATAATATTGTCAAATTTTACTGTATTTTTTATATTTTCTTCTCATATCTATCTTTTTTTTGGCTTTTGAGAACTGAGATAAATAATATAAAAGTATAAAAATTTAAATATACTGAAAGATAAAGATTTAAAATGATTTTCAAAAGTGAATTTTACAATTTGTTTAATCAATTAATAAGATTAATATGGCTTTTCAATTATTAATTTTAGCACATTTATTATAATTATATGTATACATTCCTTAATTCTAATTGAATCTCTATCAAGTTTAGATTTTTTGATATTGGAAATCAGTTTAAATAATCTTATTACTATTTATTGATTTTTTATATAAAATTATAATAATATTTAGGTTTTTATTTGTTATTTTATTAAAGTAAGATTTTATACTTTACTAGTTAAATTATTATAAAATATGATTAGAATTAATGCTAATCGATTCTGTTAGTGATGATTTATATTATTAAACCTAAATGCATCTTGTCTAAATATTAATTCAGATAATCAATATAAAGAACATAAATGATCAACATTTAAATGTTTATTTTTCAATTTAAAAAAATATAATAAAGTTGATAATTAAAATTTGAGTGTATAGGTAAAGTTTAATTAATACTTTATAACATTCAATTACTTAAAATAAAAAAGTAAACAAAATTAGTTATAAGGAGAATATTAAAATTTAGATTTCAGAAAATGATAAAGAAAAGCGGAAATTTATCAGCTTTAAACTACCTTTCATAAAAGTTTTATTGCTTTAATCTTCTTTTATTAATAAGAGGGAATGAAAGAGGATAGTTATTTAGCATGTTCTTATTATTGATGAAGGGTTATATCTTCTTAATAGTAGGAATTTATAATGAAGAGATAGATAAAATATCATAAATGGACCATAACTTAAAAGTTTTAAAGAATATAGACTTTATCAATAAATATGATAGCGCTGATACGGTATAAGCAGTATCTTTAGGCTTGAATTTAATAGTTTTATTATATTTATTATGGCAATACTTAAAGTTCTTACATTTTGGCTTTTTCAATTTTATAAATATTTCAGAAAAAGGGAACTCCTCTGTTGGCATAGTAGAAGTAAATGAAGATGATTTTCTTTTAAAAATTGTTAAGTTGATGCAGGACAGTGTTTATAAATTGATGAATATCTATATGGCTCTTTACTAATTTATATTTTAGGTTCCAATAGTGTATTTTAGTTTGGTCCAAATAAATCACTCGATGGCTCCAATTAATCTTGTCTTCTCTCTATTCATAGGTAGATTATCATTCAATATATAACATTAATTCCTATACACTGTCAAAATCCCTCCTTATATTTGTTTATTTTAAAATAAATATGAATTGATCATTATTCAACTTTTTAATAAAAGATAATGTAATTTTTTTGGAGTTTTTTCAGTAATTTAATTAATTATAAAAAATCTTTAGTATTTAATTTAAAAAATCAATCAATTATAGTTTATTTGTGAAGAAAGAAGGGAATTAGTAGTTTTTTGTTTATTTTGAAGTTCTCACACTATTAAGAAAAGATATATTACATACATTTCTTCTTTGCAAATATAAAAATTATTAATACAAATTTTTTTAATTTATTTTTTATAATTAAAGGCTCTATTTCTGTTGATACTGATTATAATTATTCAACTCTATCTTAGGATTGCATGGGAAGACCTTACAATCCTTACACATACATATTATTTTTATTCGAATAATTAATTTTGTTCTTAATTGTGGTTTCTAATAACAATATAGACAATCTTTTAATTGCTCTTTACTTTTTCTTAAATGGCTGGTTCTCCTGTGTCATTTGTCCTTACTATACATAAAAAACAAAATTTTGGAATATCTTTGCTTAATTTTATTATGGTACATTATCTATGACTATTTTTATTACTTCTTAGAAGGAGATAGCTAATAATGTTTCTTCCTTGCTTGCAATATTATATGTCCCTTTATTTTACAAACTGTCTATCCTCTGTTGCGATTAATAAAATAAAATGAATTAAAATATGCTAGAAGATATTTTTAGCGAAAACCCTACTATTAGACTAAACTAAGTAGATAAAGTAATGAGGCTAGATTTATTTTAAGAACTAGACAATGGTAGATAAGATAATTGTAAAAAAGTAACTATTTTTAGCTTTATAATTTAAAAATAACTATAATTTTAGAAAGAAGAAATTAAAAGATTAAAAACTCTAACTAATAGCTAATATTAACTGAAAATGCTTTCTAAAGAAGCTGAAAATAATTTTGAGGATGAAGATCTGATAAAATAATTTTTAAAGGAATTAATCCGCAAAATACAGCGCAAAAAAAGTGAGGAGTAATAAAAGATAATTTATTTAATATACTTACTTGAAATTATGAATTGCAAAAGATCATATTGGGTAGAGTACTCAGAAGCTAGAAAGGGAAAACTTACTCTTAAATAAGAGTAAATTTTAATGAGTATTCATTAAAATTTCTTGAAGTAAAAAGAAATATTATCAAAAACTCTTTAATTTAATAATCCCTTCGATACCTAATACTATGGAGTTTTGAACTTTGAAGAGAGAGTATCTAAGGCATATGAATTGATGGATATAGGAATGAAAAATAAAGTTGAACTGCTTGTCTTAATGAAGAATAAACAAATTATTGTAAACCCTTTGATTTAGAAAGTGAGCTTTTTGAGAGAGACTTAAAAGAAACTAAGAGATGAATTAAATAACTTGGCATTAATTAACAATAATAATCCGGACTTACTTTCTTTACAGATTTGTTATTTAGAAACACTTTCCTTTAGTGAAAAGGATTTAAAATTTGGATTTAATTCCTCATCTATTTATAATAACAATTTTTCATAATTGAATGGTAAATAAATTCGCCAAAGAATTACAAAACAATACAATAAAAATACTCAAAATGTAGGATAGTTTAATGAAAAACATTCTTAGTTTGATGAAAATAATCTTTACGATAAAAATTCCTGTGTGGTTTTTGCATCTATTTCAGATAGTGTGAATTTAATCTTTAGGAAGGTATCTAATAACTTTAAAGAAATATTCTCAATAACACCATCTGAAGCTATTGGTAAAAAAGTTGATATAATTATGCCAACTACCTTCCCAATAGCAACTAAACATAAATAATATATAGCAAGCTTTTTTAAGAATTCTGATAATGATAAGAGCAATATCTCGTAAAAGACTATCTTTGGCTAAAATTCTTAAGGATTAATAGTAGCTCTCAAGATAGATATTCGCTTAAATTATTGTCATGAATTGTCTGAACTAGGATTTTGTACATAAATCAGAAAAGTTAATGATTCAGATGATTATGTATTGTTCCATTCATAATCTTTAAATTTTATGGGAATTACTTAGAATATAAAAGATTATGTATTTTCTAAGTGCACATTTAATAAAAATACAGATCTTGTTCAATTTTTCCCTTTCCTTCTAAGTATCAGGAAAAATTTTAATAACCAATCCCTAAAAATGAGTACAAATGGCACTGAATGGGAAGCAAATACAACTATTTATCCTAAAGAAGTATAATCAGTTAATAGTGATAACTTATTAGCCACAAACAGGTTCAATGAAGAATTAATTTCTTAAAAATTAAAAACGAATTTAGAATACATGATGGTTTTACAAAACAAGAAGGATAACTTTAATGCCACATCTTAAACTTTTGGATCTAATATTATGAAAATATAAAGTGATAAAGAATATTCATTTTTTTTAATGGATGTTTAATTGTCTTCTGCAGACTATAAAGAGTTGGATAATCTATCATATTTAAAAATTACAAAATTAAAAAATCTTACTCCATCTCAAAACGGTCCTTTAATTCTTATGCATCTTAGAGATAATATAGAATTATACACTTCTATATTTTCAAAGACTATAATTGAACGCTTATCTGGTGATGTTGAAAATAAATACAGAAAAGCAAGTTTATTAGAACAAAAGAAGGGCTCAAATTTATAGAATTCTCTATTAATGGGATATTCCCAATCTAACTTACTTTAAAGTACAGGAATAAAAGCATAACAAGTAACTAATATGGAGGATCTTTACTAAATGGATTAAAATAGCAAATAATTATATCTTTAAAGTATTAGCAACTAATATTAGAATCAAATTAATGAAATTAAACCTACAGTTCTGAAAATTAATTAAGAGATTTAAAACATTGGAAACTAAATTTAAATTAAGAGATAAATTGATGAAATAGTAGAAGAAGATATGAGTTTATCTAGTCTCAGTGCAAATGCTAGTTCTAATTCTAACAGATCTATGGAGTAAGAGAAATATTATAAATCAAATGAATATAATTAACAAATTTAATAAAGAGAGTAAATTGATCCTCTTATTTCACCAATAGCTCTATCTCCGATCGGAAATTTTGCCCAATCTTTTAAAAGCTAAGAGGCTATTCTTAGTAATAATACAAGAGAAGCATAAATTTTAAGCGACAATAAAAGAGAAATATAATTATTGAGTGATAATAAAAGAGAACCTTTCTATTTGAGTGATAATAATAGGCATAATTTTGCTTTTAATGATAGTTTGGCTCTAACAGAAGAAGAATATAAAATGTTTAATGAAAAAGAATCAATGAGATAAAAATAATAGAATCTCCCTTTTAATACTCCATTAATGTCTCCATTATCTCCTAATCAAAGTACTTAGGATCTACTAAGGTCGAGGTAAGGTAGTGGTTAAACAACTTAGCATCTATTTGAAATAACCAGTAAATAAGAAAATAGTTAAATATATGGTCAAAATAGTTAACTTGGAATTACTTTAATTAATCCTTTAGATAACTCTTGCTCCACAGTAGCAGTTATGGCTTAATAAAGATTTTATTAAGACAAAGAGTCTTAATCACTTAATATACATAACAACATTAATGATACAAAAGATACAACTTTAAAGAATACTTGCAAACTATAAGATCTGAGAGAGAAAAGAAAATAATAGCTAATAGAATAATAAATGGATAACTCCTCCACAAAATCTAAAGAGTCATCTTCTTCCACAAAAAGGACTTTAATATCTTTAATAAAAGCTTAAACATAAATAGTTGCTATAAAAGTAATTAATTTAATTGGCTTAATAACCTTCTTCACCTTAGCATCAGTAACTTTACAACAATACACTTCCTTCATGAATTCTATCTCTTTAACGCAGGATAATCTTACTGTTCAAAGTTGGCCATAGGAGGTTCAGATTGTGATTAATAGGTCCACTAAAAATTTAAATTTAGTATAATTAGAAAGATAAAATAACTTCACATTTGCATCCAAAGCCGATTAAACAGATTTTGATAAGGAGTTTGTGAACCGCTTGTCAAATAGTTTAATCGAATTCAATGATTTAGTAAACTATATGGAAACTTCAAAGGATGGTTTCATGCTTTTTAATGAAGTTTCTTACTATCAATCACAATTTTATCTAAATATATACTATAACCCTAAAAATCTTTCTCGTGTTTCTTCAATAAGAGCAGAATATTATATGGAACTAAGGAAGTGTTCATTACAATACTCGATTGTTATAATGAATTAATATATAAATCGCTAGGCTAGAAATGCAGGAGCTCGACTTTAAGAGTTTAATGTTCTTTCAAATCTACCCGATATCATAAAAGGTATCGAAGATATATAAGCATATTTTTAAGATTATTAAGCATTATAAGATTAATAAATTTAAGTATAATTATCTAACCTTATTGCTATAATTCTCATCATTTCTGCTGCATGCCTATTTACAATTTTACCATTATACTCCTATATCTAAACAAAAAAGGATCTCATCATTAATCTCTTTTGTACTTTTCCAATTAATCAAATCTAAACAATGATCGGTAAAATTAGAATAGCTTATTACTAAAATAAAGCTATGGCTTCTCATATCAAACATATTCCACAAGAAATATAATTGTTAAATAGTAGGCTTACTATCGATCAGACTCATTTAAAGAAACAGAATCTAAGTTAAATAACTAAATTACCTCGTTTGAATATCCCTCTAACTATTATAATCATATTAGCTTATATCCTTTTATCTATTTATCCGATCGTCAATAGAATAGTTATTTAAGATTATCTAGATCTATAACAAAACAACATTTAAATGTTAAGTAATACAAAATTATCTAAAATCTTAACAAAAAAATTATTAAATAATTATAATATAGGTTCAATAAACAAAGTGAGGGCATTCGTATTAGAGAGTTCAGCAATGACAGCATTTGGAGCAATGATGAAAATTTACCCAAATGTAAAAGCTGTAAAGCTAACTTAGTACATTGACGGGATTAGATAATTAATGAACACTACTAGTTCAATGCTTGATGAACTCACTAATGTATCTAATTAAGGAGTTAAATAAGGAAGGTAAGTATTATAGATCGTATTAAAATTACTTGAAACTAATTATTATTTCGATAAATATTAGGTACAATTAAAAAGAATTTGATAATTTTTACTTTCCTCTCTTTGAAAATGATATTTGTGGATTGATAGGAAATAATACCCAATATATCTTAAATGCAACTAAATTTTAACCTGATTTCTGCTTGAAAATATAAAATGGATTTTTATAAAAAGGATTGAAATTATCATTCAAAAAGTTCACTGGAATAGTATTAGATCTTTACCAAATAATAGAAATCCCTACTGACAAACAACTTTCTATTGCAACTAAAGGTTTATATTAGTGGATGAATTTAAGAGATTATGCGTATTTCATAGATTATTTAGAAGAAACATTGAATATTATGAAATAATTTCTAATAGACAATTGCGATTAGAATTATTAGCATTTGCTTAAAGTGTAACTTTATATAATCATTTATCAACTAGTCCTAATCGCTTTCATTTTTTGGTTAGGATGGTCTAGCTTTAGTTTAAGTTTGATAAATTCTATAGCTTAAACAAAGCAATACTTGTAAGTTATCAACATAAATAATTTACTGGATAATAACTATATATTAACTTTTGTGAAAAATAATAATAAATTATGAAATAATTAGTATAAATTATTTGTAAAAATTTAATGTTCAAACAAGATTGATTGTTTTTTTGTTTTTCTTCTATTAAATATCTTATAAATTAACTCATTTAAAATCTAATTTAACTCAAATATTCATCTATTTTACAAATACACTAAATTTTAGTAGAAAATTTGTTTCATTCCTTTTATGAAAAAAAACTTTTTTAATTATTTTTTTATAATCTTTTTTAAATTTCAAAATATCCTCCATTTAATCAAAATGTTTTTATATTTTTAATTGATTATATAAATGAAACAAAAACTAAAGAGTTTAAAATAATATTATGTTAAAATGATGTGCATTAATTAGCTTTTTAATTTAAAATAATTTTTTAATTTTAACTTATTTACTCTCATTAATTAAAATTCTTTAAGATTATTTTTTAATCAATTTTTATACTATAAATATAAATGCTTATTTTATACTTTAATTAAAATTACCTTAATTAATGAGAATAATAATAACAGAATATAATAATTTTATTTTATTAATAAAAAATAATTCAATGATTAAAAAGTATTAGGAGTGGATAAAAGAATTTCCAGTCGAAAAACTTAGGCCTCATTTACGGTTGAGATTGTATGAAAAAATTATAGATTTAATAAAAATTTGAGACTATCTTAAACCAAAAAAATTTAAAGGAAGTCTAGAGGTAAACAATTAATGATAAAATGAATGGGAACATAAGATTAAAATTTATAGAAAAAACTAAAACTAAATACTAATAATGCTAACAAAATCAAACCAAGAAATAATAACCAAAGTATTTAATTTTAAACCTCTAATACTAAGAAAAATAATTATTAATCTTAGGAACTAACAAATAAAAGGATAATATAAAATATGATGAACTAATTCAGTACTACCGAGCTGGGCAAAGGAGAAACCTTCTATATTTGATCATTTTGATAATAATGGTTTAAAAAAATCAGATCATTCATTCATTTATGTTTAAACATATAAGTGAAGCTATCAATCATTAGTAGAAAATATAAGATAAATACAAAAGATTAAATAACTCTAAAATAGATAAAAAATGAATAAAATTTTATTTAAATATGTTTGGTTTTTCTTTCCCTCATTTGTAAAATTTTTATGACGAATGATTGAAAAATATTTTTGAAAGAGGAAGGTAGAATGAAGAAATTAAAAACTAGTTAAAATCCAAAACTATATTTGAAAATTAATTTTATCTAAAATCTTTTATATTTTAAAGTAAAAAACTCGTAAAATATTGATGAAAAAGGATTTAGGAAAATGTTGATACAAAAAAGTTATATAAAATGATAGAAATAAATTCATTTATACTTATATATTACCAATCTTTTTAGTTTTTTTAGCTTATTAAATTGCGAACTTATCTCCTACTATTACTAGTTTAATTAAGTATGGGAAGCTATTATTCTTAATTTATGTAAAAAATTGAGTTTTTCTAATTCCTAATAAATGATTTTAATTTTAGAGTTGTTATATGCAATTTAGTTTTTGAATACTAGAGATAACTCACTTAAGTTCACTATCTAATATTTATTAAACTCAAATGAAAAGTTTTATCTTTTGATGATTTCATTACACAACATTACTCCAATTTGTAGGTTTGAAAGGTGCCTTTAGTTTTTATATAACTAAGTGTGTAATTTATTATACTCTTAATGACAACATACAAGAGTTTCCTGAGGTCCAACTAAAAATTAATGCACTAACGCAGACTATTCAGATTAAATCCAAGATTAGATTATATTTACATTTAAATCATAAATTTCTAACATACCTAAACAACAGTATAATTTTTCTTTACATCTGCAATCAATTAGTATTTCAATCTATTCATTTATAAATTTAAGCTCAAATTTTAATATGTCATATTATTTTTATTTTATGTCATTAAACTCTAGTATTAATATATTCTTTTCAAAACATTTAAATTTAGAAATAATTGATAGGTTTTAATATTTATTTTTTATTTCATCTAAATTTTCTAATAGAATTTCATGGCGCTCTTTTGAGATCTAATCTTCATTAAGTGAAAAAAATTATTTAATATTTGCGATATAATCTATTTATCTGATTGAATCTTCAATTTTAAAATTAATTTAATTAGGTTGTTATTCATTATTATTTGTATCAGCTCCATTATTATTTCTTTAAAGGGAAAATTAATCACTTTATTAAGAAAATAAATTATTCTAAGGCCTAGAGAATAAATTATTTTAATTTGTTTGAAACAAATCATTTGATAAGTTATTAAACAAATTATTTGCAGGTTTGTTAAATAAGTCATTGGTATTAATTTAAGGCTAAGTAAATAAATTATTTGCAGGTTTGTTAAATAAGTCATTTGTATTAATTTAAGGCTAAGTAAATAAATTATTTGAAGGTGTTATTTATACATTATTTTCAGATTTCTAGAATGGGTTAGTTTATTTAGAATTAAACAAATTATTTTGAGATTTATCAAATAAATTGTTTGAAAAAGCTGAGGATACATCATTATTGAATATATTAGATTAATCTTTCTTTGATTAATCTTACAAAGAATTCTATTTAGTAGTATTTATGTTAGATTAGCTAGATTTAAAAGATAAAATTTAGTTATAGATTTAAGGTTTTAATTTAATCAATTCTGTAATCAAACTATCTAAACTTAGGTCATCAGGTTTGGAAACTAGAACCTAATCTAAATTTATTTTTAATTTTTTAAGATTAGAAATTTTTTAAAGAGATTCTTAGAGATCATAATAGTGAAGAATATTAAACATAATAGAATCAAGATCATATTCTGCTATGCTTGCTTCAAATCTAGAAGTATTATCAAACTTGATACTTTCTAAATTAAATAAAAAAGGAACATCCTTTAAATAAATGTACTCACAATTATTATATTAGTAATTTAATTTTATACTTTTTAATCTGTACAATTCTTTTATTACTTATAGAAATGCAGATTTTTTAGGAATATTGGACAGCCCTAAACTTATTAGATTTTAATTCTATTTCACTAAGGAAATAATTTATTAAGAATATTCTTTCATTTATTTCAAATTAATGTGAAGTTTCTCCACATATTTAATAGAATCATCATTTAAGGTGTAAGTTTAATAATTTAGACTGATTTACCATTTGCTATTCATTTTGAATATATTTGCAGGGTAAAAATTGTAATGAATAAACATTAATTTTCTTAAGTATGGAATTAAGTCTTGCATGTAGTAGGTTTTCTATTAGAATAACCCTTGATTTTATTCACTTGATTAAGAAGTAATTATATGCTCAATTTATTCTTGCAGAGTCTTTTGTATAAATGGCTAGCTTTTAATATAAATATTATCTTAAATCATTTTTTCTAAAACTGATACTATAAATTTTTTATTCTCTTCTTCTCTGTTTCTACTATTAAAGAAAGGATTGGGGATACTAATGTTATCATTTTATAATTTGATATTTCTTACATCACAATAGATGTCTAATTCATATTGATTAAGCTCTATTAACTTTTATATCATTTAAATCAAAAGATTAAAGTAAAAATAAGAATCGCTTGATTAAATAAGAAGAGAGAAGGCTCTGTTCTTTTTGCTTCTTCCTTAATTTTCTTCTTTAAATAAGATATATTTTAAGTCATCTTGAACATTTATGAGATTATAAGAACAGATGCTAAATAATTTTTGGTCAATTATAGTAAGCAATTCCTCTTTATCTTACTTCATTTTTTTATTTATAAAGCTTTCAAGTTTTTCATATTTATAAAGAAAATATTAATAATACTCTTTTATATAAATAGCGAGAGTATCATCTGCTATTTCGATAATTTAAAAGTACTTGAACTTACTTTAACTAGCAATATGTTTAAAGAATGATTAGTTATTTTGATAGTAATTCAAATAAAACTTTTCAACATGGGATAAGAAACTAGAAAATGGAATTAAAAGATATGTTTTTCCAATTTCCAATATTTTATATTTGTCAAGCAAGTGCTATAATTTTTAACCATTTTATTAGTTTAGTATTTCATGCTTTACTTCATTATTCTAACCCACATTTTTTTTTTACCAAATATTAGTTAGTAGGTTAATTACTGGAAATAAAGCCATATTATTACTATCATTTTTAGTTAGATATAAGTTTTATTTAAGGAATTTAAACTTCCAATTGACAAATAATTCATTTGAATGTTTAAACTTTTTATAAATGGTGGCTATAAAGTCAGAAATAAGAGGAACAATAGCAGTTTCTATTTAAAAATTAGCATACTCTTCAAAGAAATATTCTTATGACTGAATAACATAATAAGCCTTAGATTAATCTTCATTTTAGAGATAAAATTGGTCAAAAATCTTTAGAAAACAAGAATAATCAAATAATTCCAATTTTCTATTGTACAATTCTATAATTTCATTTATAATCACCTCTGTAGATTCATTTACAATTATTACATTCAAATATGATATTTGTTTAAGGTTTGTATCCTGCCCTTTAAAAACAAATGTATGGCTGTTGCAATCATCGATTAAGCTATTTTTATTGAACAAAATAAATTAATTTTACTAATATTTAGAAATTTAAAGATAAATACCTTTTAGTCTATGCCAAATAGGATTCTATTTTGATATTAGAATGATTCTATTTTAGTAATTCGACTATCCTTTATATATCTTTATTATTATCTAAACTACTAATATCTTATTACTCCATAATTATTTATCACTTTTTTATTGTTTTTTATTTTTTTTATGACAAATTATTAATAAGATTTTGATTTTTTTGATATCAAATTTCCTTCTTTGAATTATTTAATTGATTAATAATCTTATTAAATCTAATAGAAAAATAAATCAATTCATAAAAATATGAAGTTGGAGGTAATGAAAAAAGCACTTGCCTAAACTTAAGTAGAGAAATCAACAATAAAATAAAAGTATTTTTTATTACTTTCTCAATTAAACCATAAAGAATTAATATAGATGATAGAATATTTTAATTAGATATCTTAAATAGATGACAAATAGACTCTTAATATGTACCCTGATATTAAATCTTACTGAGTTAAAGAAGCATTTTAAGACATGATAGAAGAAGGGAAAAAAGATTATAAGAAAATAAACAAGTATAAAACATTACAAAGATGTAAGTAAAAGTATGTAAATAGAATATATTTGGATTACAGTTAGTTATAAATAGGGTAAGAAATAAGAAATATTAAATAAAAAGAAAATGATATGTCCTAAAGTATTCACTTTTTTCTTTTAAGGACTATAAATTTTTTTGATTAGTTTGATAAAAAATCTGTGTCAGGAAGGTCAAGCTTCTTTATTTTTTGTATTTTTTTAATTGATTAGGAATTGATCAAATTATCATAAATTACAATTTATCTTGTTAAAGAATCTAACCTAAAAATGTATTAAGCTGATTGATGACGGAGTATGTGAATATTATTAATTTAATGAGCAACTTCATGTATCTTAGCAAAGCCATGGATCTTCTAAAGCTTAGCGAGCCGTATATCTATAATCTTATTTTTTATGCAGTAAATGCTTTAAGAATTGTTCACATTTCTATGAAACAATCATAACTTAACCTGATTCGTCTTCTAATTAGAATTTAGGTTACTTATTTAGAATACTATCATAAATCTATTCAGGATTTTTTCCATCAAACGGTACTGTTCCATATAAAAGAGTATATATAAGTATACCTACACTCCATACATCTGACTATTTATTTACTATATAATCTTCTATTGTTTCTGGTGCCAGTGAAGTGGGTTGACAATTTAAAAACTACATTCTATTTGTGATTCTTTTCACTGATCTCCTATTCTCCTCAGTATCGCAAGTATTAAAATCTATCATTTTAATTCTATCAAATTTATCATCTTCTTTCTTTAGCATAAAATTTTATAAAACTAGATCTCCATGAACTATGTTATATTTAGAGAGATGTTCCAAGAGTATAAATATTGTTTTGGCGATAACTTTCACCTCAGGTTCAGAGAGTTTTTTATAGCATTTGAGTACATCATAAAGGGTAATTTCTAAATATTCTATAATTATTACTATCTTCTCTTCATCATCAAAATATTCTATCATTTATACAATGTTTGCATGTTTTAATCTCTTTAAGTATCTTATTTCATTGTATTCGTTTGCATCACCTTTCTTTATATCAACATTTTTCAAAAAGACTTTTGCACAATAAATATTATTATCTTTCAGCTTTCTCACTTTTTAAATGTGTACTTCAGTATCTGAATTTTCTGATATCGTCTCTAACACTTCATACTGATCTTCAAATTTTCCTGAATTTCTAAAATGTTTTTTAGGCTTTAAAAACTCCCTCAGCATTAAATAAGCTATTGTTAACACCATATTTATTGATATATTATTGTTTCTTGTGAAATTTGTTATCGGATTAACACAATAATGTAATTCAATAAATGGTATTAAATATGAATTCTCTTGTGGTTTTTTATAGAATCCTTCAATTTAATTTATAATTTTTTAAAGCTCCTTGTCTATACTTCTTCCTATTGCCTAACTATCTTATCCACAATTTAATTTAATTCAAAACGCTGAGACACTTTGAAAAATAAAATATAGCTTTTAATAGAGTATTAAATATCTTAATAATAAATTATTTGATTTTTTTAATTCCTTTTTAAGCATTTCAAATCTGATAAAAAATCAAAAGCCCTCTTCCTATCCAAAGCTTTTAAAATGTGTTGAATTGAACTGGATTCATAAATATAAAATAAGTATTAATATCTCATATTCTCTATATATAACTTCGTCAGGTTTTTAGAAAATTTGATTATAATTATTCAATAATCTCTTACTTCAATATCATTTGAATTTTCTATAATATCATTAAATAATATCTTACATTTGTTTTAACTGAAATAAAGTACTGACTGAGTAAATAATCCAAACTTACTTCTATAGTAGAAATAATAAGTAAATCTATTGAATTTGAATTGTTAAAACAGTTTGAAAAGCATGAATAATGTTACATAGTTAAGAAACAATAAAGTAAATGCCAATAGTAAGTTGAAATAAAATAATGAAAGTAAAATATAAGAAAGAAAATAATAAGCAAATAGACAATCGAATCAATTGGTTAGAATAATTAAACAAATAAACATAAAGAATTCTGCTAAAAGTTATATTTATTAGTTTATAGTATATTTTTTACTCGAAATCAGTTATACATCTCTCTCTTTTCATATTAGCAATTTTATTACATTCTAATAAACCATCTTCTAACAGGAGCAGGCCAATGATTTTCAATGAATTTTTAGAAAGATCTCGAATTGTATTTGGCCATAATAACACCATACATCTATTAAAATAATGAAAGAATAAATAAAATTTGAAAAATCTATGAAATAAATGCTATTTTGAATAAAATTCTTTTCAAAAATAGGATTGAAATAGAAATTAATAAATTAGAAAGATCCAGAAAATTATAATAATCTTTCAAGTCTTTAACAAAAGGATATGTAATTAATTACAGCAAAATCTGCTTCATCTGGATACATTCCACCATGATAATCATTATCTTCTAATCTACCCTTCCAATCATCAACTAATTTAAGAACTTCAGCTCTTGCTTATTTATAGCTGTCAAGATCTTTTCTAATACTACCGAAATTAGTCCAAATACTCTTTACAATTTAAGTAAGTTAAAGTCTATTCATTTAAAAAATATGTTAATTAATATAGATCGATCAATTATAATTTAAATTTACCTAGCAACTTTAAGAGATAAGGCCTTTTTACTATATTCGGTATAACTCTTAGAGTGAGATTTCCAATACAATTCAAATGTTAACTTTTTAATTTGCAATTAAATAAATTAACAACTCTATTAAGAAAATATAACTATTATTTACAGCTGGAGCCCAGAATAATTTATTAAGAGATTCATGCATAGTTGTTTGGGCAAATCTATTATTATTGAAAGTAAATTTATAAACTAGAAGTATAATATTTTGCTATTTAAAATATTATTTCGATTTATTTCCATTTCCTTAATCCTTATTTATATTAAATTAAAATAAATTGGTTACTCAACTCCCTAGGAAGCCCATGCACTATGAGTTCTATGTTTAGGTAACATTATAAAGTTTTAATCTATTAACCATTACTCCATCTTTTCAAGTTCTAAGAAAATGGCAGGTTCCATTGAAATATTAATTCTAAGTAGTGGGAACTTTTTTATGTTATAATTATAAATTATTATTAATTGTATAACAATTATTAATATTACTTTAGCATTTTTAATTTATTCACCAAATTAACCTCTAATTCTTTCATGGAAGATTGGATTGAACATCTGTTTAAAATTTTTAAAGAATATTATTTTAATAATTGAAAGTAGTATGTTAAGATTCTCTTTTTCTAGAATAATATCTATTAGCTTATATCTTTAAAGGATAAACCTTTAACTAATAAAAGAACTCATTTATTTACTCTGACGTAGGATAATTGATAGTAATTAAGAATGGCATCTATAGTTTAGGTTTTATGATCAAAATGATCTCCATACAATTTGAATTCAATAACAGTATCAGAATAAGCTTCAATGAATATATCTAAATCTTTCTTTTTCTCAGCTTCTATCTAAATATATTTTTATTATTATTATCTCTTCAATGCGATTTGGTCTACAGTACCAGTATATTCTATAAATAAAACAAGTAATTCATTTATTAATTCATTTAATTTTAAACTTATTATATTTCTACTAATCTAATCAATAAGTTAAATTACATTTGTTGTAACTATCATAATTCTCAATCTTCTTTTTCTAATTTTTCATGGCATAGCTTTTCATATCAGAAAAATTATATCTGACTAAAGGCATGGCTAATCCTCTAGAATATGATACTATTTTTATAAATAAATTATTTTTAATACTCCTTTATAGTTCATTTGTATTAGTTACTGCTATTTTAGTTTAAAATCTTGGCAACCTAATTAATATTTATCATTTCTTATGTTTCTGATCAACTACTTACTTTCTAACTTTCCTACTTTTTATGTGGCTTTTCGATAAACACTAAATTTGTTTTTTTAACGAGTTTAAATTAGTTAAAAAATATGCAAAAGATTTAATAAAGTACTAAATTTAATATATGAATATCTTTTAATATTTCCTTTTTAAAACAAAACTATGACTGACTACTTATAAATATTAAAAGTATTAATTAAATTTGTGATGGTATTTACAATCAACCACATACCACATTTATAACAATAACAATAATCATAATAATAATTTACTAATTAAATAAATAAATAATATTTGAATTCATTGGTAGTTTTTTAAACTTTTTCTGATAGTTAATAGTTCACTTTATTTTGTTTACCCCCATTAAAAATTTTTTTAAAATTCTAAATTTACTTTATTATTTAAAAAATCCCTCAATTGATATCTATTTTATCGAAATAGAATCTAAAATAACTTATTAAATTAATGTATTCAAACTGAATAATAAAAACATTATATTATTTCTAAGGCTAGCAAATATTGTTTTTTTAATTATGGTTTTATTTGTAATAATTTTAATAATATTTAATGTTATTTCGATCATGTATATATGTATAGGTTAAAATCTATCTGAATAAAATGAATTTAAGATAAATGAAGAATATAATTTGAAATAAATCGCATACCAAAAGTAAGTTAATATAACAAAATTAATATATTTAAAGACAAAATCAAAGAACAGACATATTGAGTCTATCTGATTCAGAAATAGTGTTATGAGGGTATTTAGTTCTATTAGTTCTTTCATAGTTTTCAATAGTTATAGGACATAGTTTATTAAATCTATCTTTATAATGGTCTCTGTGGGTGGTTGTGTTATTAAACAACCCCCCGTTTGGATTAGAATCTCCTTTTGAGATCTTTCTTAGAGAGTCACCAATAGCTCGGTCATTTGGAGAAGATTTCATTGGTGAATATGAGTTTTTATAAGTGCTTTGATAGAAATTAGGCATTTTACTCTAATCTACTCCCATATTAACTCCTGTAGAATGATTCAAAATATCTCCCTTATTATTTGGGGTATACATGCTAAGCATATTAGGATTATATTATTATTTTTGCTCAGTAGTTCCTTTAAAAGGAGCATTATGAATAACTCCTAAATTACTAACAGGAATGAATTTCATAGATGGAATATATCCTCTCTTCATATAATCCATTTTGTATTAGGTAGTGTTATCACTTGGGATATAAGCTAATTGAATATTATCAGGCTTCTTATTAATAGATTCTGTCCTTTCACCTTTCTTAGGAGTAAAATGATCTCTATGAGTAGTGTGATTTTCAAACTTTAAATCTTTTGGAATTGCAATATTGTCACAGGGACATGCTATTTGAGATGGTTTTGCCTTTGAGAGATCTTTATTATTGTAAGTATCCATATATAAAGTGTTAGGTTATCCTTTTGTATCATACTTTAAGCCAGCTTAGTTACATTTGTGCTTGCCGCAAGTACATCTAGAACAAACACATTTACCTGCTATATGATCAAAGTAGTCTTAATTATATTCATTTAATTCATTCAACCTGCCTTGAAAGATATCTTCTGCACATTACATTAATTTACCTTTTCTGGATGATGTATTATTATTCTTTTATTTCTCTCCGCTCTCTTAGTGGACAGATGGAGATATTCTCATACGATTTTTCATTACTTCCTTTTATGGTGAGTTAAACATAGTCTTCTTTAATTCATCAATTAAATTCTTCTCAAGTTTTTCCATCTATTCATCATGCTTAATAGTCGAATATTAACTCATTTGGCATTTATCTGGTGAATTGAAAACATTTTATTAATTGTTTTAAGGGCTATTCTGATAAGTTGAAATAGATCTAACTGTCTTCTTCATTTTCTACTTTATTCTGTGATTAAATTTGATCTACTTATGTATTATTTTGATTGATTGCTTCTCTATAGGAATATCTTTTTTTATTGGAAAACCAACTTTAATGTTACCTTATCTCTTTTGGTATTTTTATTAATAAGAGTTAGTGTTAATTGTAATTTAATAAGTATCACACCACAAAATTGTTTTTTTGTTAATGATTGGTATAAATTTTATTTATCATATATTTTGGTAAATCTTGTGACTAATTTTTACCCATTCACCCTTTCGCGCAATAATAAATCTTGATAGAAGCAATGACTATTTTTAATGAATTGTTACAAATACTGATTCATCATTTTTGTATTGATTTGATTACCTTTGATCTTTAATCCTACCATTACATATCTAATAGTTATCACAAACCTTATTTCGACATCATTTACTTCTGTTTGTTTCTTGGACTAATTAGAAATAATGAATATTTAAAAATAAAAGATCATGGTAGATTAAGTAAATATAAAAAATAAAATTAAATAAAAAAGGAGAAGGGATGAATAATTATATTTAAATTGAATAGAATAAATTTAGCTAAATTGAAATAAATTGATTCATCACAATCACAGACAATACAATAATAGAATATTTAAGCATTTAGATTTATAAATATAAATTATAATGAGTTCAAAGTAGAAAAGGGATTAAATTAAGAGATAATTCAACTGAATTAGGAGTATTAATTAGATAGAATTAGTATGTCAATTTTTAATTGAAGATTAATTTGTAAATTCATTGTTTGCTATTTGTTAGAAATTATTTCCGTTTTTTAAAGTGTTTTATTATAATTATTAAAGCTATTGCTACTTTTATTGTATCAATTAGGCTACAATATTAGTAGATTAGTTTTATGATAGACTGTTTATATAACTTCCTGTTGAGTTTTATCCATTAGAATTATTAATTGCTCTAGAAGTTAAAGATTTTTAATTGGAGTCTTAATCAACTAAATTTAATTGGAGTTAACGAATACTGTTTATAGGTACAACTTTATGCTACTAATTATGAGCTTACTCTTATGTTTTGTTGCTATTAGGTGAGATATTTGATAAGTTAGAAGAGTTTTAATTATTTTATTTATTGAAATGATTGATTAAATTAAAATTGCTGATGGGAGTTTAGCTTAACTTGAACTTATTATTTGAAAAGGCAATATCATCATTCATCATTAAATTTCTCTAGTAATTTCCTTATTTAGTAACTCCTTATTTCATTTTATTTGATGGAAGATGAGTAGGTTCTGTTTAAATGATTTATCTCTATTTCTATCCTAGTTAATTTTCTTTATTTGTTGAGAATTATTATCTGTAAATATTATCATTTTTAGAAGTTTACTGAGGACTAATACACTATTTATAAAATTTAAATATTAATTAAATATTTTCTAATCAAAACAAATTAAGTGAGTGTTATTTTACTTAGAAAGGGAAAAGAGATTTCTTTTCTTGTGGTATAGGCGTTGTTTTAGAGTCCCTAATTTAAGTAGTTTGTTTAGCTGTTGAAACTCCGGCAGGTGAGGATTATTCTTTTAAGAGATTAAGATTAGGCTCATCATGAATATCGGAATAGTTGATAATTTTGTGAGAACTGATATTACTCTTATTTGATATTTTACTTTAATTTTACATGTTTTGATACATTCCTTAGACAGATGAAAGATCATCGCTTTCTTAAGTATGTTGCTTCTCGCTGATAGAAGTATCATTAATTTCATTGTATTATAACTAAGCTTGCTTTTATTAGATTTAAGTTATATAAATCTGCTACTCTTTTTGCAAGGTGTTATTAGCTATTTATTCATTTAAATACTATTTTTATTTATTCATCATACCATTTAATTCTGAGATGGATTATTAAGATTGAGGTTACTATTGAGATTATTAAATTTAATAATTCTATAGTTATTAAACTAAACTTTGATTTTATTATTGAATTGTTTATTGTTGCTGTTACTTTTTACCAGAACCTTTCTTTTCTTAATTAGTCATGAAACGAGACAGCTAATTCTTATCATTTTCTATTAATATTTTAAAGTTGTTTAACAATTATTGTTCTTTTATAAAATATTAATTAAAAAATTCTATTGAAATTTTTGTAATTTAAACGATACAACAAAATGTATTAATCGATAAGATTAAGTGTGTTTGATAAACTTATAAAAGTTATCTTAGATTATAGAAATTAATATAATAAATTACTTGAAGGAGAATTACGTTGGTTTGGGGATACATTCATTGTTTCTGAGAGATACGTGTGCATTGTTTAAGGTTTAAATATTTCCTCTTAGATGAATTTTTTAAGGATAGATATTTATTGGGAAATATGATTTTAATTAAAGGTAGCTAATTCGAATGAAGTATTTTTAAATACACCATTAATACTTGATCTGATTTAGTCTAATTCCTAATTATAGAAATAGAGGATTTCTCTCACTTCAGAGATTCCCATTTAAGTAGTTACTTGCTAATAGTTTTTTTCAATGTCTTATTATTTCAAGAGTAGTTTTTATTCAAAAAGCCTTGTTTCATTCTTTTTCAATTCAATATCATTTATCGATTCCCACATCTTATTGTTAATTTAGCTTAATAATTGAGTTTTGTGCTCATAGATTACCTTTTCAATTTATAGGAATAAATCTTGCATAAGCTATGACTATTTTCTGCAATGTTCTTTAATGTATAATTGCTTTGAATCTAAACTATTCATTAATAGATCATTCAAACCTTTGACACTCAGCATATCATTCATGTATTAATCAATTTCTTTTTCTTTTTAAAAATATCATAAGTTAGATAGATTATTTTAATATCTTACTATTCAAGGTATAAAATTTATCGATTGATTAACGCTATTTTAGATAAATTATTTATCTCAATTTTAATAATAATAGCGGTACTTATCATTAACAAATTCCCTCGCTGTTAAAAATTTAATTTTTGAAATTTGGATAATTAAAAAAAATCTTATTTTACATTAAACTTTAATAATAGTTTCTACATCAAATCCCTATTTTGCATATTCCACTGCACAAGCTGTGCAAAACTTTTCATTTTCATTCTTACTCATTTGATATTTTACCTGTAATTAAAAATTTTATTATTTATCATAATGTGGAAGTTAATGACTATATACTTTCTTGCAAGGATGGAAGCGACACCTTGTAGTATTAGAGGAGTTGTTAATTGTTGAGATAGATAAGTTTTAAGGAAGAGTTGCTGATAGACTATCAGAATCAAGATTAATGTTAGTGATAACTGAGCTGATATTTCCAGAACCAAATTGAATTGGGTGGTTTCCTAAAGAAGAATAGTTGAATTATGAAACTTCTCCACTAGTATTGAAAGCGGACATTTGTGTTGTCTGAGAAACTGATTTACTGTGAAGTTATGATTGCATTAGATTCTGCAATTAAGATTGAGATGAAATACTTAGATCTACTTATTTAGGATTATTGCTAGCAAAGTTATTAGTCAATGAGAGAATGGATTTTTCATCTGCATTTGTAGAAGGAGTCATAACTGAAAGGCGATGTTAGTTGCTATAAATACTACCGTTTTTGCTACTTTATATAATACTTGCATAATTATTATTATTTGTATTTTTGTTAGTTGGTATTGTTCCCATTAATTAACTATTCATGCCACTGCTATTATCTTAGAAGAAACTTCTTAGTTCAGATGACAAAGATTCACTATTATTACTGAAATTATTTTAGTGATGGATTATTGGTTGCTAGTTATTGGAATTATTAAATGCTAAGTTATTTAAATTTTTCTAAAACTTCATATTAGCAGTGTTACCATTATTATTAGATTAATATTATACTGGATTACTATATCCATTAGCATTAGCGGATTGCAAGCTTATTTGCTATTGTGGAGTTAATACTTTTTAGTTATTTTAGTTATTGGGAGTGAAGAGTAATACTTATTATTTTTACACATTTGGATTACCACCAATCATATTCATCCTATTTCAATAAATTAAAATGTGAGCGTGTTTTTAAATTAATAATGCTAAATAAAGATAATGATTTATATAATAGTCATATTCTTTTCAAAATTGATTTATACCTCTCTTAAGAGCTTTAGCTTTCATTATGAATTATATTTGTATTGAATGCTTTCTATGAGTGAGAGTTGAATTGTTACTACTATTGTTAAGATAAACTCATCAACTGTGCGTGTACTTACTTACTTGCTTGTTTCTTTGTTTATTATTTATTCACTTTGATTTCTATGCTTTAATGTTTTTTTTGTTATTTGTTTTGATTCTATAAAATTTTAATTTTTTCTACTTTCTGGAGTGTTGGAATCTTGCTATTCTATAATTACTATTACTATATATTTTTTTATTAAGATATTCAAGGTAAGTTTTAGTTCTCTTGCTAATTATTATCTATTTTTCGTAAATATTTGATTAGAGATACAATTTTTGCTTTTATTTTTTTACTTTTTATTATTAATTAAAATTAAAGGCTTAAAAATGAGCCCAGTTAATGCCTATTAGATTAATTTGTTGTTTCATTTAACAAATATATATATTTTTATATAATACAAACTCAAATTTTGAATCCTTTCATGACAACAATTTTTAATTCAAATTTGAAAAACTAGCTGCCATACAAGTATTATTCTATTGATTTTAATTCATAAATCCTAGTATAATCTTTCTATCTAATGATTTATTTTACTAAATTTATCTTTTTAACCAAAATTTTTCATTTGTTTTATCTAATAGTAATAAATTAATTTATTAAATAATAAAGAATTAAGAAAAATTTAAAATATTTACTAAGTCGAAAAAATACTGTACAAAAAATTAATGAATGTAATATTTTTATATTTAATAAATAAATTTTTTTAATTAGAAAGATATTAATTTAATTAAACTGATTAGAATTCCGATAAAATTAATTTATTCAACAAATAAATGAACAGGAATCACAACTGATATCTAGAGTTATTAAATCCTTGATTTTCTTATGTATTGTTATTTTAGAATGTTTATTAATTATACTACGGATTAGATTGAGCTTATTATACGTTATAGGAGTAAGATTAACTACTCTAATAAGTTGGAACTTAAGTTTTGTAATAGATAGTAGTATTTTCAGCAACAGGAGGAGGGGCTGGCTAATAAGATGGTAATCCTTAATATGAACTAGTTGAGATTATTCTAGGTGCATTTAATGCTAATTACTCTTCCAAATATCTGACTTAATTAGTCATTTCTATATTTTTTCTATTATTATTATCAGTTAGCAATGTTATTTCTTTATATAACATTTCAATTCTGTCATGTAAATTATCAATTGTTTGGTGACTATTTTTAATTTCTTCTAGCAAAACACTTCTATCTCTTTCTATCATTACAGATCTGTCTGCTTCATTTGAGCGGAATTAATCTTCCAAACGAATACATTTTGTTCTCCACTCTTCTAGATCACGGTTAGATTCTTGTTAGATTTATTATAATCTACGGTAATCTTCACGTAAATGCATAACTTCTTATTCTAGTGAATGGTCTTTTGTCTCGATTATTTCTTTCACGATTTAAGGTCTATCTATATAAACTGGTTTGTCAACATGGACAATCTTTTCTATATATTCGGGGCGAGGTACTTCTATAATTTTTTCTCTTTCTACTATTTCAATCTTTGGCACTTCAACTATCTTTTCTACAATCTTTTATTAAAAATAATTTTTTATATTTAAAACATAAAAATTTGAATTACTGTTTCAAAAGGAACTTAAACAACTTTTTCTACTATTCTCTCAACTGGTACTTCAACTATTTTTTCAATGATTTTCTCAATTTCAATAGGAGGAGCTTCAATTGTTCTTATAATTTCTATGGGCTATTTTTTATGATTTATAAATAAATATTTGCTCGTTAGACTAATAAATGATCATTAAATTACCTTTTCAACAATCTTCTCCAATACAACGTGCTTTATAATTTCAATTCTAATTATAAAATTTATTTTTTAAAGAAACATTCATCAAATGTTAAATATTCTAAAATATGATATTTCAAACTAATTCAAATTACGGTTTTTCAATAAGCTTTTCTACAATTTATATTTCAGGATCAGTTGGATTTTATTGATTTCTTAATCTATTAATTTCTTCTTCTAAGGCAACTGCCATAGTCTTAAATTTTTCTTAATCAATTCTAGCCTCACTCAATTATTTGTCTTAAAGTTTATGAATTTCTTAAACTTCTTCATATTTCAATCTATATTCCCTATAATGTCCTTCAGAAATCTCGAATTAGGTCTTCCATTTATCTCTTTCTGAAGTTAAATCATGAACTAATCTTTGAAGATAGAATATCTTCTTAGCAAATTTTTTTAAACATTTAGTTAAATCCCTCTTCTCTCCTTCATAAACAACTTACACTTATGGCTCCTCTTTCTCTGCATCATTTTCAGGAATAAGTATATTATCTATTTAAGTTTTAATTGGATTAAAATCTAGCTAAGGATTAATAGTCTTAAAATCGAATTATTAGATCTTCGATTCAATTGAAGGGAAAGGCATAGGCATAGGAGTCACATTCTTATGTATATTTTCAACTGTTGTTTTAACAACAGATGTCTTTTTTATATAATTATATTTTAATATTTTAAAATTAAAAATTTTAATTTTAATAGATGTTATATTTTTTGTGAATAATTATTTATTTTCTCTAATTGTATTTTGTGATATTAATTTAATATTAATTGCTGAAAAATAATTTGATATTGAAAAAATCGTTGGTTTTAACAATTATATCTTATGAATTCATATAAGAATGAGAATATTGGTTGTTAAAGATAAATTTTAAATTATGTTGCTCAATTTCAATTGAATTTATATCAATAACACATCTTAACAAGTGAGTAGGGTATTGCATATATTAATTATAATATGGCTTATTATAAATTTATCAATTAGAAATCAATTTTAAAAGTGAGTTACCATTGATGAGTTTTTTGAACTTAATTTTTGTTATCTCTTCTTTTACTGAATTTATTGCTCCAACTCTTAGTTCTTTTTATGCAATTTTTCAATTTATTCTCTATATATACGTTCTTCTTCTTCCTCTCTATTCTAACTAGATTTAATTTATTCTCTTATGACATAACAGTCAAGTTTAGTTGCTGCTGTTAATACTTCTTGGTTCTCATTACTTAAAAACCTAGTTAAATTCTCTTGGCCAATATTTTCTAATTCTGAAACATCGTTATTTACTACTTTAGAAATACTAAACTTGCGATGCATTTCATTTTCGCTTTCTTTTAATCTCCCCAAAGAACGTTCTCTACTCTCGGAATAAACTTTTTCAACTCCTGATCTAAAACTGCTTAAAGCTTATTATATCTTGGAAGTTTTACCAGGTTAATCTATATAGATGGTAATAATATTTTTTTCATTTGAATAAGTCATTTTTTTAATTCTATGATTTACTTGGAGCAATAACATTATCGACTTGGTCATTATTTCCTTCCTTAGTTGGAATATGATCACCTTAATCTTAGCTCATTATCCTTTATATTTTCTATTGATGATAAATACTACTATAATTGTGTGAGTCTAATTGAAATGTCTTTTAACCCTTTTTGATTTCAAAAAATCTTTAAATTAAATTGATGTATCTTAATCAAACAATAAATTTTCAATAAATTATTTTGAAAATTAGATGTTATTTATATATCAATATTTAAATATCTCTACTATCATTTATTCTCAAAGCTAATATCATACACATAATCTAACCATCTATAATCCAGTAACTATTTATTTAGTTTTCATTATTATTAAATAAAATATCATTTCCTTTAATGAAATTAAAATACTAAATTTATAATAGTTTATTATTCTTCTCTCATTCAAATAAAATGGAATTAAATTTATTATAAATTTAGAAATAGAACTTGTAATACATAAAAGGAAGTTAAAAAGAACCTATTTAATAATAGGTGAAAATAAATTAATGTGTAATTGAAACTAAATTTTATGGTTGGCTATACATACAAATTTTAACATTTTATTTATCTACAACAGCTTATAATTTGAATTACAACTTTACAATATTATTGATGTGATTTTAGCATAGCATAAAAATAAATAAATCATATTTTTTATTACTGATAAATAATTATTCCTTAAATAATAAAT
Source organism: Tetrahymena borealis (assembly GCA_000260095.1). NCBI lineage: Eukaryota > Ciliophora > Oligohymenophorea > Hymenostomatida > Tetrahymenidae > Tetrahymena > Tetrahymena borealis. The sequence goes on along the minus strand of JH651232.1, from coordinate 1,063,995 downwards.
TGAAGACTGAAGAATTTTGATTAGATTGATTTTAGATTTCAAACAATTTATCATAGGAAAAAAATAATCAATAAATAAATACTCTACTAAGATAAACATGACTTCTTCAGAAACAGTTTAGATATTTTTCCCAAAATCCCATATCAATAAAAAGGGTTATTTAGTGGGTAATTAGCATTTTTTGCCTTATATAGATGAATCATTGCTCTCTAATTATAAATAGGATTTAACATTTCTGGTTTTTAGACAACTGTTATACTCATTGAGGAGAAAACAAATGTAATTATGATTAGATATAGAAGGATAATCTTAATCTAAAAATTTAAATTAAATAGTTAAAAAACTTAGAAAATGCGTTGAATGGCTCTTAACGTCTATCAAATTTAATAGGATATTGTGGAGTAATTATTAATTTAAAGAAAACAATTAAACATAGCATATAGATATTATATAATTAATTTATTATGATTTGACTAATCCAAAAGTGTAAAATGGTAGTCTTAGGAAGAATATTTGAAGAAGGCGACGAAATAACTGAATATTGCAAATAATAAATGGAAACATACGATCTTTGGATAGATATTGAATATTCTAGTATAATTGCATTAAGCAAATAAGTATTCTTATTAAATAGCTGAAATTTATAAATTTTTAGAAAATAGAAAAGTAGGTGATTAATTCAAGATTAAAACTCTCCTTTGTTTTGGGTATAAGTATAAAACAAAAGCTCAAGTGATATTCTATGATGAGATAAAGAAGAATAGCTTATTATCAATTAATCCTAATAAAGTTAAAAATGCTTATGCATCATTTGATATTCCCCATTAGTTTATTTAAAGCTACTATGATCCTAGAAATAGATAGGATAATGATAGTAAACTTGGAGAATATTTTTAAAAGCACATAGATGTTAGTGATTTTGATGTCAATATAGCATAAATGGAATATCTTGATGAAGATATATTCAACAATAAATACCACCAAAACCTACCAGAATTAGAATATACTATTAAATAGATTAACTTTAGTAATATGATCATCTCAATCTATAATGATGCTCTCAAAGCTTATAATTAACCTGAATAGCAGTAGCAGCAACAACAAAAATAATAATAAGAACCAGCAAATGAAGGTAATACTTATTTATTTCATTGAAAAATTACTTTAAATTAAAATTAAAGAATTTTAATTCTAACGTTTATTTTATTGTTTTTAAAAAAAGGCAATGATAGAAATTAACGAAATATATACTAAAAATGGCTAAAACCAGGAAAAAATATTTTACTTTTTATTTAAATTTTGGTTTGGTGTAGTTCAGTTTAGAAACTATTTTATAGTCTAGTTTACAATTGCCTAAACTTTAAATTACCATTTATTTAGAGAACTTTAGTTCAAATGAAAGTAGGCAGAAATGTATTTAATCAAGTAAAGTTTAAGCTCGAAGTCATGTAAAGTTGGCCTATTCTACTTGGTATACTGAAGCATCAGCATTAAAGTTTAAAATATTCATTTGTTTTAAAGATTTACTTACGTCTTCTTTCTGGATTAACTTACATAGCAATTGATACAATTTTGGGATTAATTAGTATTGTATTTATTGCACTAAATGTTTCTAAAATCCTCGGATTCATCCATTAATATTTTAGTGGCATCCACATTGATGCCCTCTCTAAAGAAGTTGAATGGCTCATGAGTGACCCTGCCGGACTTAAAACTAATAAGAATCTCAATAAAATTATGGGTTTCTTGATTTCAAACCTCTTTATATTCTGGTTATTCCTCTATTAAAAAATCTAATTATTAATTAAAGTATTTGATTTATAAATATTAGGAATTACTTTACAACTTTTGCTACTCCCTTCGAGCCTTATTTAATGAGATTGATAGCATTCTTTGGTTTCTTTGGTATTTCATTTGAGCTGTGTATTGTTAACGATATCATAAACTTATTGACTTTACATGTGTAATAAAAAAATTATCAATTTATTATTTTTTAATAACTTATTATTTTACATAAATTTAGATATATTATTTATAAAATGTTGATGCTTTTATACCGTGAAGCAATGTCTTTAATTAAAATGCTTTATGGAGTCATGAATGGTAAAGCTCTTAAGAACTAAAGTGAAGAAATTAGTTGGGATAAAAAAGTATTATCTATGATATTCTTTTTCTTCTTAGTTTCGATGTTCCCAACTATAGCTATGTATTATTTTGCTTACTTACTAATTGTCTTCGTCGTTTACATTACTAAGGTAACATCTCTCTTTATTCAGCTTGGTTATAGAAATCAATAATTTATTATTTTCTAAACAAAATAAATTTTAATAGAATTTTAAAAATTTACAGAAAAGAATAATTAAAGTACTTATAAATTATGAATAATAAATATTTAAGTATCTTATCAAAGCTATTTTTAGAACTCGAAGAAATTAATAATTTTTGAAAATAATCTAAATTATTCTCTATAAATATCCTACAAATTGATTGTTTATATTATATTGTATTATATTAATTAGGTATCCCTCAACACTGCAGTGCACATGCTTAATACCTTCCCTGCTTACATAATTTTCTAATATTTTACAAATAAAGATCTATTCCCAAAATTCTGCCAAGTTACTCTTTCTTAATATAAGGATCTGTAAATAATTTTTTATCATAAGATATTATGAATTTAATTATTTATTTCTTTCAAAAATTAGTAATGATATGGCTATATTTAATCTAGAAACTAAGCCTATGCCAGTTTCTTTCCTTTTAGCTTGCTTTAATTCAAGTAAATAACCTTATTAATAAATTCCTTGATTAATGTTTATTTTATAATATTTTAAGAAATATCTAAATTCTTTAAGATGGTAAATGTTGGAAAGATTTTGAGATTCTCTTTTAGTGGTAATGATATCTTAATTGCTGTGGTAAGGATTTAATTAATCTTTCACTATTTTTATATTTTTTCGCAACATTATCTAATGTACTTTTAATTAATTTAGGAGGAAAATAAAACAGTGAGAAGAAAACATTCATTCTCTTCAGGAGAAGTTGGACCAAAGAATTCTTTTTCATTAAGTGAAATTGAGAAAGATATTGCTTTGTTGTCGGAAATGTGAAATGAACTTTAAATTTAAAAGTAAGAATCTCACACAATTTAAAAGGATATTTAAATTGGTTTAGTATTTTAAAAAATAATTAAATAAATTAATATATATTTACGTAAATTGTAAATTTTTGAAAAGCGCCAACATTAAAATCAATATAAAATTATTTGTTTCTGACTAAATTTTCTTTCACTCTACATAGAATTTCTTTATTTTCTTTCTTAAGCCACTCAAAAAATAAGTTCTTCTTTCCTTTCTATATCTATTTTTAATACTTTTTTTGGTTGAAAACTCATGAAATTTGGTAGATGAAGATAGATACAAAAGAAGTGAATCGCCTTTGAATTTAAAATTCTGAAATTTCTAAAAAAAGTTTTGTAATTAATAAAAAATTAAAAATTTGCTGAAATTATAGATATTTAGGAATATAAAGATTGTAGGAAATGGCACAATAACAAATGGTAAATATTTTTGGAAACAAAGATAGTTTATAAAAGCTTAACTATCTAACTTATCAGATAAAATGATAATGTTTATTTTTGTAATCTCGAATAGGACTAAGCTTAGCTTCAAAAGCTCCAATAGCAAGAAGATTAAAGACAGTAATACATTTATTTCCATGATGAAACAAGAATAAATCACATATTTTAAAAAATGCTAATATCACTCATAATTTAAATAATAGATAACAAGAAGAAATGATTGAAAGTGTATTGAAGGCTATTCTTTCTGATGGAGCCAGAGCTAGACGTACTTTTATTCTAAATAATTAGCCTTCTTTAAACTTTGTTTTAATAATTTATTCATAGTTAACAACATCAAGCTTGTCAAACCTGAAAAGGCTTAATAAATCATAGCTTAATTAATGCAAGTAAATAATATATATTTTTAATTTAACATACATCTATATATTCTTACTATTTGCATAATTTTAACTTTAATATCCATTTATAATAATTTTAGGGTGCTAAGATGGGTAGAATTAATAATAAGATATCTGAAGCTGAATTTTTATAGATGATCGAGACTTCTTCTGTTCAAGCTCAAGAAACTAAGGTTACTGTAAGCTATTTTACTCAAATATGAATATTTTAAAAGGGAGAAATAGATTAATAAATTAAATTTAATTTATAAATAGTTTAAGAGAAGAACTCTTGATGACGAAGACTGGTGAGAAAAGTTAAAAAAAGCATTTTTAAAGAAAAAGAGAGAGTGTAAAAGCTCTAAAAGCATAAAAATTAACATTTATATATAAATTTAAATACTATTTTAGCATTATAAAATGGAAATAGCTGTTTATTCTAAAGAATTTAGTGATATTTTTAAATTTAGAGGTGATAAAATAAAAAATTGAATCTCTAGATGAATAACTTTAACATGTTTTAATTTGTATAAAGATATGCATATTAATTAACCTATATTTGCTTGCCCTAATAAAATTATAAATCCTTATATTTTATTATAACTCTTATTTTAGTATTATTTTTATAATCAATTATAACTAATAATAAAAAACTGAATAATTTCTGGATAAAGAAATTTTTTCTATAGCCTACTTTTATACTATTTTTAGCTCTTACTTATGATTATCCGAGATATGTTATTAGAGTATTATTATAATAATAAAATAAGGCTAAAAGAAGCATAAGTATTATTACCTCTCTATGAAATATTGTAATATTGTAGCTAATCATATTAAATTTAATATTATTCTTTCATTATTATTTCAGCGAAACTGAAGATGATTAAATTGTTATGATAGTGTAAATTTTAAGGATATATATGAGTAAGATTTAAGAACAATTACAAAAAGGGATAAATATGACTAAATTTCTTAAAATAAGAAAGAAATAGAATAATTACCTTTTCAATATAACTGTAATTAATTAATATAAGTATATTTTATAATGATTTTTATTAAGAAATAATAGTTTTTTAAGCTAAGCAGGTTGCTTTTATATTTTATATAGTCTTAGTCTAACCAAAAAAAGAAGAAAATTTATTAAAGATATTGTAATAGTTCATTTAACTTTATTGGCTAGTTAGTTATATATTTATTTATTTGTTTTTTTATTTATTTTATTGATAGTTTGTTTGTTTTAGAAAGAATTTATTTATTAAAGATAAGATTTATTGTAAGATTCTATTATAAGAAATTATTAATAAAGATTTATTTCTCATTATTTTTTCTTTATTGTGAATTTAGGAGGTAATCCTTAAGTTTATAAAGGAACTTATTTCTTAATTCTGTATAGATTATTAGATCCTAATCCTATATTTGGATTATTTTCAAATGTACCTTTTCTCTCAATTGTTAGTTTCTTCTCGTTTGTAATGCTATTACTAATATTAAAGGAACTTGAAATTTATGGGTTTATTGATGAATTGAAAGGATTTATTTTAACTTAATTCTTAGTAATGGGTTTTAATGAGTTATATTTATTTAAGCTAGTACTATTTCTCTCTTTTAAACTTGGAATTAGTTCATTTTAATCAGCAAATGTATTCTTACGATTGAAAACATTATCATTATTTTGTTAAAGAACTTTAAATTAATTATTATTATTAATTAATTATGAAGCTGCATTAATTGGTGAGAGATTCTATTTAGGCTTTAATAGAGAACCTGATGATTATTATCCAGAAATTTATGTTAAAGAACTTAATTGCTTTTAAATGAGTAGTGAATGACCTGCAGGAGGCTTTTCATTAAGAGAATTAGAGGCTGTATTACTATTAGAGCTATTTCTTCTATTTTTTTTTTGTCCATCACTCGAATTTTATTTAAATACTTATGAAGAAGTTACAGTTGTGTTTTTCACATTATTCTTACTTGAAATTTAAGTTAAGGAGGAATTTTTTGGAGTACTTAAACTCTTTGTATTTCCAAGAGATGTAATCTTCTTAACGTTTATATTTTTCTATTTAAATAAAAAGATATTTAAAATTGAATGATAAAATTTATTTTGATTAAGCACATAATGAAAAAATTTGATAGGAATTATTTCATATTTTTATTTTAATTGATGAATTAATCTATTAATATTATATTTTTACTCTTTTTATAGAATTGCATCCAGGAAGTAAACCAGATTGGATCGAAGAAGATAAATAAGGATTCTTATCAATAATGTCAAATGATCTATAGTCTATTTAGAAATAAATAAAATGTTATTAGCTTTAGTTAGATAATAATTAACTTATTTTAGCTTAAAAATTTATAAATAGAAATACTTTTTTGAGGATTAGTTAGGGTTAAATCATCTTCATTTTCTTCCATGGAGTCTTAAATATCTTATATTTTATCTGTATCTTAGCCATCTTAGGTGCTTTAAAAAGAATCAATATCTCTGAGATTGGAATGCTATTGTTGAGCTATCTTAGCAGTTTCAGAATCATTATCTAAAAGTAAATGAATTATCAAAGAATCAAATGTTTCTATTTATTCTGCATCTTCTTTAAATATACAATTTCTAATCTTTACTATTAAAGAAGCTAATTTTCTTCTAACATTTGGAACTTTATCATTGTATAATTATAGACTCTAAATGAGATTATATTACTTAAAGAAGGATCTAGTAAATTTAAAAATACACTCCTCTACAATTTCTAAGTAAATCATACGCAAATGGTAAGATCTTCCTTAGTAGAGTTTATTGTTAATTTAAGTGAAGAGAATCTCTCTCATAGGAGCCTATTTTTATTAAGCAATTAGATGAACTAAATTTTTAGCAGCAAGTTTCTTTAGCTCGTAGTTGCTTTCAAGGATACATTTAAAAAGGATATTAGAATATTTGTCTTGAATTACACTGAAATTGAAAGTATTTCCTGTAGATTAAAATATTTCTAATAAAGACTTGACTAGTCTCCAACTAGCAGATTTGGTATTCTATTCTATGCAATTCATAATTTCTGTAAATATTTCTTATATCATTAAGGCACCTACTCCTTTTTATATGTTATTTGGAGAGAAGATTTAAAGAGGATTATAATATGAAAGAGGAGCTGATTGAGGATGATAAGTAGTATTACTATTCTAAGACTATAAAGATTATTGTGATAATTATTATTGAGATTATTTTTCAGTTTAATATAAGAATTCTAATATTTAAGGTAATTTTTTAGCCATTTCTGTTCTTATATCATTATTATCTTTCTCCCCAAGAATTGATTTTATGTGCTATTTCAATAAATTTTTAGTTTCATCTACTCCTAGAAACTTGATGATTTCTGGAAGCACTTTAATAGCCTATAATCTAACTTTGATTTCAGAATCTTTAGTAAGAGCATTGATATATAATTTAATCAATTTATCCTTTGATTTTTTTCCAAACAATTATAAAATGCATGGATAATTAAAAATTATATTTTATCTCATATCTTCATTCTTATTTTCTATACAATCGTAGATATAATTCATCAATTATGATTAATTTGATTCCTTTTGACTTAATTCCTTTTCAAGCTATTTTTATTATTATTTAAATATACTTTAACTCCATCCAATCCAAAAATCAATCATTAAAAATAATAAAATTTTAGTTTTTTTAAGCTAATTGTTAATTATCATTTTTTTAGAAGGTTAATTTAAAAGTTATTTAAAGAGGATTACCATTAAATAGGTAAAATTACTATAGATTTCATTTAAAATAAATAAAATTTTAGAAAATAATCTTGAATTTATATTGATAAATAGAAAAGAAATTTACATGAAATATTAATGGACCAAATTATTTGCTTATCCCAATCATAATATCTATATCAAAATCATATGCTATTAGATAGTTCAAAATAGGAATGATTTTTTCTGATTTCATATCTGAAGAAAAGCAGGATAGGGTTTCAGCAAGAGTAGTTATTGCTAAGCATCTAATGTCTTTATTTTCATTGTTATTTTTAATGATTTCTGTAATCTATTTAGTTATTAAGAATAATCATTTACCTTAATTTCTATGATTGATTTTCGCAAAAAAATAATATGTAATTTATTGCAATAATTCAAAAGAGAAATCTCAAAATTTTATTTTTCTTTATTTCAAGGTTTATTTTTGGATGTTACTGTCTCATTTTTTGTCATACTTTGCAATGAAAGTAATAGTAAAGAAATATTTACCAATGGGAGCCAATCATAATCTAACTAAGAAGGTTTCAAATAAGAAAATAGTTTAGGACATATCTCTGATACAATAGATTTCTTGATTTAAAAATCATTGAACTAACAGAATAGTTTAATTAAGTTCAGAAGATTCTCAGTAATATTTTTGCCAAGATACTATTCATATTATTAATAAAATAGAAGTTGGTTCGAATTAAATTTTATCTATTCCTTCGTTAAAAAAAATTAATTTTATATATTATTTATTACCTGAATAGAAGAAGCGATCATTCTTATAGAAGAATATTTACTTGTAGTAGAGGAGCAGATTCCGCTGAGATCATAAATTTCAGCAATTACATCTTTTTAAATTTCAGTAAAGGGAATTTCTGCTAGCAATTTTTGAAAGACTTCAATCCAAATATCAACTACTTGAATGTTTTAATTATGTAATAAATTCATAGTTAATTAGAGTATATCTTTTAAGAATTCTTTAGATTTAAAGCTCTCAGTTTTCTGTATTAATAAAAAGATAAATTAGTTCTAAATAATAAATAAATCTATATAATTATAATAAAGGAATTTTAATTTATTTTGGAGTAACTAAGTAAAATCCTAATCGATGCAAGCAAGGAATGTATTCATTTAAGATAAAAGAGTTGTAAAATAATTGAATTCAAAATGATGACAGAAATTTTAATAAAAAACAATTCGTTATGTAGCAGCTATATCTTCAGTCTCATTCATTATTTTCATTCTTGAGCTAATCAAATTTGCAATTAGAACTTTTTAAAATTAATTATTTAGTACTCCCCAAATTTAATAAAAAAAATTGATAAAATTTTATTAGGCCAATCAAGGTTTTATCAAAAATATAATGAGTAACAAAGCTCATTCATTGATTTCATATATTTTTCTCGCTTTATCCTATTTATAAATGTCATTCTTGTTATTTAAAATGAAAATTCTCCTACCTTCTCTTCTATCATTCTGAGGAAGGATCGACCTGCTTCTACTTGAACTTGAGCTTCTTGACTCTCAAGTTGTTTCTATTATAAGTAAAGTATATAAATTGTTTTAACCTAGTAGCATTATTTTTTTTAGCAAAATCCAATCTAAATTAATTACTGCAACCATTGTCATAAGACGTTCTTCCACCCCAGACTCCTAAATTAGAAGGGGAAGACTCTTGTATATAGCAATTTTTTAAACAAGATCACCAAATGAGAGGATTTCCTTTGTCCTCTGCATGGTGCTCAAGTCTTCAGACAAGGTGTACTTGTTTATTTCTTCTTCTGTCTATTCATTTTATATTTATAGTTTTAATAGAGTTCTTTTTTGAATGATCTAAAAAGGCTTGTTCAAATGAACAATTAACTTCAAAAATCTAGAAATAAAGCTGCTTAAATGGCATATAAACTGTTTTTTAATTATATTGCCTTCAATAATCTTAAAAATATACTTTTGTCTCATAGAAATATTCCTTTTCATAACTGTATACATCAGAAGTTGACCACCAATCGTCCATTATATTTTCTGCGAAATTTTATGTATAAAGAAGTATTTAAAAGGCTTTTTTGTTTGTGATTTTGTTTGTGTGTGTGTGTGTGTGTATTAGTGTCTGTTATTTTTAATATTAATAGCTAGATAATGCCTTAATGCTTTCTTTCTCTCTTTTTTAATTAAATACTTGAAAGTTAATTATTCAATTGGAAAGTTTTTATAAAAATTAAAGTGATTTTGTTTTCTTTTTTTAATACTGGTAGAATGAATCTATTTATCAACCTGATTTATTTATTATTCATTATCATTCTTTCTTTGACAATAATTATCTCAATTACTACAATAAAGTTATTGCAAAAAAAGCAATCCTTCATAATTAATAATTTATTTCTTTAACACTATCCTAATAATGTATTAAAATATAAGTAAGATATTTTATTATTCATAGTCATTGTATTGACCTGTTTTACCCTCCTTTACTCTCTCCTTATTTATTATTATAAAATTAGTCTTAAATATAGTACTATTCTTAGTTGTTACAATAATAATACCTTAAATAATTTTAATTTAAATTAGTTTATGTGAAAAGGATATTTTTAATAGATTAGATTCTTTAGCCTTTTATTTTAGTATTTCTTTTCAGGCTAAAGTTTATACCAATCCTTTAAGAGTATTATGATATTATAATTCATGTGAGTTTTAATCAAAAATTTACTACTAAAATTAGTGATTTAATTTGGATAGAGTCAGTAACATTCATCTAAATATAAATTGCGGTTGTTATATGATCATAACTCTTCTGAATTGAGAAACATTTATATAGATTCTCATTAAATAGAATAGAAAAAATAGAAAATGTAAAGTAAAAATAAATATAATAGCCAGAGTCTTCTTTAAAATTTACTTCTAAATAGTTTTTCTATATAAAGGAAATCTAAATATAAAATAAGTATTATTTATCTGTTACTTCTATAGAAAATTAAATAGAATCCCATGAAAGATTGATCATAAATGTTATAAATTAAGCACTATTAATTATAAAATGAAATTAACTTAAAGAAAGTAAGGTTTTCAGATTATAATCCTTCTATTGAGTTTTATAAAATAAAGAAAACTAATCTAAATATTAAATAACTCTACTTTATCTTACCCTTAAAAAATATAAATAAAATTATGAATTAACTATTTCTTAATAAATTATCAAAATAATGTTAGCTTTAATATTTTCAAAAGATAAAAACAAATCAAATTACATCATTTATTTTAAAAAATTTTTAAGAATGTTAAAATAAGTTATTATTAATATTCAAAAAAGATATTACTCTTAAATTAAAATTCTTCGAGACTTTTATTTCAATATAATTCTTATTCTTTTTTATCTAAATTAAAATATATTTACCATCCATAAAAAATTTTATTATTTAAATAGAACAGTAAATGTAAAATTATTATTTTTCCGTAAATGTGACAAAATACACCTAGATGCTTACCTAATCATAGAACTAAAAATGAATTCATAAGTCTTAAAAACCATTTTATTATTTACTATAATATCAATTCTTGAACTTAAAATATTAATTGATTCATTACAAAAATCAAATATTAAGTACTTAATAATTTAAAAATAATTCTAAAAAACATCTTAAAAAGAAAAGAATAATTAGATGGATAAGTCATATTACCATCAGAACTGAAATGTCATTTCTCTTAAGAATTATTAACTTTCATGAGGGATAGATAAGCAATTATGAATATTTATCATTTTTAAAATTATAGGTATAGATCCTTATTCTTAAGTTAAAAAGCCATTGAAATTTAAATGATTGACTTAAAATTTTTGGCTATAATACATTGATTTTTTTTAAGAATAATCAGATTTATTAAAAATTAGTTTATCAAAAAAATTAAGTTGAAATTTCAAAGATGTTTTATTAAGGTGATTTTGATATAAAAGAAACTTGGAATAATTAGGGAGATTAAGGCCCAATCTCTTCAAAAAACAACAATAATAATCCTAAGCATCCTAATAAAGTTAATGCAGAGACAAGTACTCCAAATATCTTGCCTAAATAAAATTTTGCTTCTAGGCCCTAATCAAATTATAGTAATAATGATAAAAAGCCTTCATCAATTTTAAATTAAGCTGCTAAGAATTTAGTAGGAGGAGGTGGAGTTAATACATCTACTAGCACTAATAACATAGGAAGTGGTGGATCAAATCCATAAGTAGATGATGAGTTAGCAAAAAGATTAATAAAGAACCTACAAATGGAAGGACTACCTGAAAATCTATTTTAGAAGAAACTTCATCCAGTGTATGGTTCCAATGCACCACCTACAGCAGGAATTCTTCCTAAGAAAGGATTAGGGTAATAAGCATCTAGAGGATCATTAAATAGTTAATAAGATTAGGATTTATTATCAAGTATGGCAATAAGATTGCAAAAATCAGAATAGTTAGTAAAGAATTAGAGAGAAGAGATTAAAGAGAGAGTGAAAGAAATAGAGGCGCTTAAAACTGAGGTTGAGATTTATAAATAATCAAAAGACTCTGAAAAATCAGCTGAGGAAGTAAGAAAAGTAAGATAAGATAATGTCCGCCTATAATAAAAAGTTCTTGCTATGGAGAAATTCTTGGCTGATTATGGATTGAAGTGGACAGTTGATGATGAAAATGGAGATGAAGTATTAAGGGGAGACTTTTAAAAGGAAAAGCTCTTGAATGATGTTAAAAAACCAAAATATAATTATAACTTGCCTTCTTAAATAGATTTGAATATTATCATGCGTAGAATAGACGAATTGAATTATATTGTTGAAAAAGAAGGCAATACTTAAGAAGTCTATAAAGATGAGAGAGGTTTCAACAGAATACGTAAAATGGATCCAGTTCCTATTGGATTTTACAAAGATGGAGTTGCTCTAAAGGGATTTAAGTTCTTTAAGTATGGATCACCTGAATCTAAATAAATTCTAGCAGATATTCTGGAAGGCTTCTTTCCTTATTAATTGAAAAAGGACTTTCCTAATGGATGTCTACTTAAAATAATTGATAAGGCCGAAGAAGATTTTAATCCTGAAAAATTAGGGAAAAAGATGGCTAGCATTCACAATGTTGAAGAAGATCAACTTAAGCCTATGTCAAAAGAAGAATTCTTACAAAAATTACCACATAAAGTTATAAAAGATGGCAAAATCCTTGATATTCGCTCTGAAGTTTAGAAGAAGCTTGACGGTGCTTAAAAACCTTTAGAATTATAAAAAATCAAATAAGAAATGAAAGATTTGGGATTATAAAAAATTGAAGAAGCAGATAGTAAACACTTAGAAGAAACTGGAAACATCCAGTAAAAACTAAACAAGAAAAATAACGAAGGTTAGAAGCGTAAGAAAATAGCTCACTAAATATTAGAAGATGGGTCAATAAGAGTTCATACTGATGAATACTTGTCTATTCAAAACTAAACAATTACACCAGAATAAAAAGAAAATATTTCAGAATTAAAAATAAGGACAACTAAAAATGGATAGAATATAGTAATTTATATTACAATAAATGCAGATAAACTCATAAGAGATGTCTATAGAATACTAGATGACTTCACTGACTTCTTTAATTATTCACTATCTACTAATTATCCTAAGAAAAATATTCCTCGTGAGTCAACATAAAATCTTAAAGAACTGGATCTCTTCCCTAACTCCGTATTAAATCTTTAAGAAATCAAATGATAAAAATAATAAGAAAACATTTAGGGAATGAGTAAATTCCACTGTAATTAAATTCTATATATACATAGCACTGTTTAATATTTTTAAAAACTAAAAGATTTTCATTTATGAAATAAATTTTTATATTATTTAAAATAAACTAAATAATAATAAAAAGAATAATAATAAATTAAATTAAAATCTGTCCATTTTTGTGATCTCAATTATTATGATTTCTAAATAACTAATTTATTAATTTTATGAATGATTTTTTAGATTAAATACTGTCATTTTTTTCTTTAACACATCTTATGAAACATTATAATTTTATTAATTTAAACTTAAAAATATAATAAAGGGGTAGTTTGTTAACAATTTCTAAATAAAAATAATCTAATATAATTCAGGCTATGGCTGAGAAAATAGAAATTTGGAAAGATACAGTACTTGATATTTGTTTAAAGATGGCATATCTTTTTGAATAAAATACATTAAATGACAATAAATATATTAATGAATTATCCTTTCTGATTAAAACAAAATATTAATTGGATTATAATTCTGAAAACATTAGTAAAAAAGAAATGAAAGAAAAATAAGAAGAAATAAAAAAGTATCAAGAAATAATAGATTTCTTTCCTTTTTATAAGCAAAAGCACTATGTATTCATTTGGGTTATCATCAAATTTTATGAATTAAAAAGAAAATCCATGGTTTTTTGATTGATTGTATTTGTTTGTTTGCTTGAGTATTCTATACAGAAACAAAGTGAAATAATTAAATATAAAGTTAAGATAAAATATTGAAAGGAAAATAAGAATAATAAAAGTACATAGTAAAGTTTAGATAAATGGATTTGAACAGCTATAATAAGGAAGATTCCCACTACGTTGGTACTTTAGGATACCCAAGCAAGCACGATCCCCATGTTATTCATCCTAAGAAGCATGACAGCTTTTTAACTCAAGTCTCAGCATGCAGAGATATGCTCTGGGATCACCATTGGGAAGTTAGAAATACCCTCTACTCTGGTCTCAAGGGTGCTCTTTTGGGTGTTGCTTATGCTTCAGGTTTCGCCCTTGTTAACAAGACTATTCCTTCTCTTGTTCTTAAAAAGATGTTCCGTTTTGTCCGTTAAAATAACTTCGGTCACGTTAGGTAAACTATAAGATATAGAAGAATTAGAATATCATAAAAATATAGCAAATATGTATCAATATTGAAAGTTAAAGTATAAATTATTAATGATAATTCAATTAGAGATTAGAAATAATAATAAGGAATTCGTATAGTTAATGCTTCGAAACATAGTCTAATATTTAATAATAATTAGGATTGTTCTTAAATACAAATGCCAAGTATCTAGCATTTGTCTTTAATCCAAAATTTACAAAATTGTAGTTTAAATGGCAGTATTATTATCATAAATTATTTAAATTATGATGAAATTTAGAATTAGTATTATCACAGAATTCTTTCAATAGCCTTAAATTTCAATAACAATATGGGAGAAATTATTATTATTATTATTTATTAAGCAAAATTAAAAATAATTTTATGAAGAAAATTATCACTTATTTTAAATATGAAATTCTAATTCTTTAAATATTATTTGTAAATTAATTAATGAGAAAATTTAATTAAATAGAATCCTTCAAGACTTAATGGCCCCTTATGCTTTGACTGGTTTCGGTTTGGGATCCGTCTACTACTTGTATTAACAAGGTTTATGGGCTAATAGATCTAACTAATATCTTGCTGATGTTGTTTCTAATGCTTTATTCTTCTAAGTTGCCTCTGCTCTTTGTATCAACCCTAGTGTTCATGTTTATGGAATGGTTGCTGGTATTCTCTTTGGTAATAACTAAATACTTTATATTAGGAAAATAAACTTCATAAATAATAAGACAAAGCAATATTAAATAAAGATAATTCTTAATATTATTTTATTGACATTAAATTTAATTTATAAAATTAATAAGGTACTCTTAAGTATGGTGTTTACAACAGCAATTACTTCTAAGACAAGGAATCTGTTGGTACTTTTACCACCTTTGGTGATTTGACTGAAGAAGAAAGAAAGAAATAAGAATATAAAGATTACATTCAATTTTTGGGAAGTTATCACAAGGTTAGAAATGGTCAACTTGTTAATTTGTGAGTTGTTTTAAATTAATGAGATACACTTTCAAATTTAAAAGCCATTTTAAGGGAAATAAATATCTTTGTTTATGTGATTAAATAAAAGGTTGAGTAATAAAACCATACTAAATTAATTATACAAAGTGGTTTACTTACATAATTATTGTGTATTTGTCAAGTTACTAACTAATGGCAATCCTTCATTCTCATACAATCAATCAATCAATAAATCAATCAATTGAACATGTCATTTCAAATTTATTTTTGTTTTCTTACTTATTCTTTATAATTGTATTCTACTCTAATAGATTATTCTTTTAATTTAAGTATGGTTGTAATTTATTATTCAAATTTCCTTATTTGAAACATAAATAATAGATTAGTTTGTGTTTTTAAAAGGAAAGTGAGTGAATTAACAAATGAGCAAGCAAGCAAACAAAAAAATAATATTTATTTGATAATGAATTAAGTTAACTACAGTAAAATATTATGGTAGAATTGATCTAAAAGGAGAAAGATAGATATATACAATTGAAATGTAATTAGATAAATGCCTCATACTAATATAATTTAAATAAGGTTCTAACTTTTGTAAATGTTTATTTTGGTTTTTTATAAAATTATTAAATTTATCACTATATTTTCAAAGGAATTTACGAGTTTAATCTTAACGTTTTGCTTTATATTGTTAATATAAGGGAAGGAATATAGATCTACAATCGTAATTAGATTTCATTTTCATACTAAGCAAGAAAGCACCTAAATTTTATTAATTATTATTTAATTTATTCATTTTTCTTTGAGTTTATTTAATTTACCTGATAATTTTCTATGAATAGAATAGGTTTCTTCGGGAGGAGGACAAAGTCTATTTTTAAGCATTTAAGGCATTAATTTATAAGCTCTAGTTGTAAGAGTTTATGCTCCAAAGTCATATCTGCCTTCAGTAGCAAATGGTTCTCCAACTGTAACAACACTATCTACATGGGCAGTTTTCATGATTTAATTTTCTTCACCTGTTAAATAGCCTAATTCTTAAGAAATGTTAAGCACTCTTTCTCTATCCTATAAATATTTTAATATTTTAAATTACTCAATAAATATTTAAATTTTCAATTTCAATTTACTTTTAGAGTGGCTGAATAAATTACATCAACGTATTTATCCATAAATTCTAATGAGTAGGAGTGGACACCTCCAAAATCGATTAAATTTAGTTTATTGGTCTTTCTATTGAAATAATAATTAGAAGGATTGGGATCAGTCTGCATAGTTTAAAAGAGAAATAGTTCTTTGAGAGTAACTTTCATTAATCTCCTTCCAATATCATCTCTTAATTCTTGTGGATAGTTTTCGCTGATATGATCAATAGTATCCTTAAAATGATTAATATTTAAATTTAATATTAAATTAATCTTATTAATTATAATATTACTCCTTCTATTAATTCAGAAACCATAATTCTTTCGGTTGATAAATTTTCAATAATTCTAGGAATTGTATAATCTTCATCATCTTTCAAGAAATTATACATCTTCATTTACTTCTCAGCTTCTAAAATGTAATTGCACTCTTCGTGTAATTCCCTTCTACTATAATCAATTAATCTATCTAAGAACATTTACTTTGGAAAAACACCAGTGTAAATCATAAGTCTTCTTAAATTATTTAAGTCACTATCAACACTCTCCTTAACACCAGGATATTAAACTTTTACGGCTACCTTAGTACCATCTTTCAGAATAGCTTTATGTACTTAACCTATTTAAAATATACATATTAATTATTGTTTATTTCTTTTAATTCGTTTATTTACCTATTGAAGCAGCTGCAAAAGGCAATTCTTCAAAAGATTAAAAGTTATCCTTCCAATTTTCACCTAATTCTTGAACTAACATCTAATTTATTTAAGATGAAATGAATTAAAGTAGTACTGATAATAAAATGCTTTACTTTGTGAAGTTATTTCTTAGGCATAATATCAGCAGATTACCTAGCTTTTTCAAAGGCATCTCTAACATGCTTTGGAATAACTTCATCTTCTTAAATACTTAAAGCTTATGCTAATTTAAGAGGAGCACCTCTCATTTTACAAAGACCTTGAGTAAGAACATCAGCATTTTCTTCTGAAAGTAATAATCCTTTAATACCATTTCCTGCTTTTTGCTTTCCACCCTTGTTATTTTAAATGTTTATTAGAACTACTATCCACCAATTAATTTGAATAAATTACAATAGAAGTTCTAATCAACTCCTTTGCTGCACCATAGGCTAACTAAACTCCTAATGTACCAAATCCCCATGCTCTTGACATAGAAGTTGCAGGAATAGCCTTCTCGTCACCAACAGAAAATTCTATTAGATTAAAAGTAAGATTAAATATTATATTTTAGCTGTATTTTCTGTGTTTGTATTACTTTAGTTGTGAACTATTTCTTCATCTTCCTTTTATTCTTTTGAGATATTAAGTTAAGCACTATCATTCTTAAGTATTGGCTTTTCTTTTACATCTTATGTGCTCTTTTAATATTCTTCTTTAGCTAATTTAGATTTGAATTCTTCTTCCTTTCTTAATTATTCCAATTAGAGTAATCTCTATTTCTCTTACTCTTCTCTGATTCTTTGCTATTATTTTAATAGCTATTCCTCTTATTACTTTTGAACTAAAATCTATTATCTTTCAACTTCTTCTTTGTTGATTTTATTGACCATTTATTAAGCTTATTCAGTAATTTTCTGTTATTATTGTTATTGTTGATTATTCTAAGTTTAAGATGATTGCATAGTAGACTATACAGTCTTTGTTTAGTGATACAATATCTCTGTATTTCTAACATCATTATGAGTCTTTAATAAACCATCAGCTACTCTATATATCCCTCTAGCTACACCAGCAGAGTCTTATAAAGCTTAGCTTTCTATTAACTTCTATAAAAATTACTTCATTTTTCTAATATTAATAAATTAATTTAAAATAAATAAGTATAATTTTATTAAGCAATTTCAATTAAAAAGATGAACCAATAGATTTGCAAACTAGAAATTTCTGATTATTTTGAAATTATTGTAATCTTAATTAGAATTTTCTATTAATGATATACTTATAATTAATACTTCTATTTCAACATTATTTCTAGTTTATTCTACTATTTAATTTATTATTCTATATTAATAAATAATAAAAAGTTATAAACTTACTGAGTTACTAACTACCCTATCTATGTTCTTCAAATTAAAATAAATATTTGTATTTAAAATTGATAAACTTTAATGGGATATGTACATTTTTGATAAATAAGATTTAAGATATAAATGAATTGAGTACTTATGTGAACTATCATACGATTTTAATTAATTTAATATCAAAGATATAGTGATGCACAAAAAATATTTAAATAAATATAAGTTTAAAATGTGTATTAATAATAAAATATATTTCATATATTAATAATATGTGTATATATACAATTTATTAAAATTACTCATTATTTTTATAAAAAGTGATTTATAAGATCATTAATGTTTAAAAAGAATTCTTTTTGTAAACAATCACTAATCCTTGTAAAAGGAACTTTACTACCTTCAACAAGGTACAGAGAGTTAAATAAAAACTCTTTCATTAACCTTATTTGTTTAGGATCTTATATTTTCATATTATCAGGAAAAATTGCATTTATTTACTTTATTGTGAGATTCTATTCATTGTTAGGATTTATTATAGATAATAAGAAAGATATTTTATCATATCTACTCCATTTTTATTCGACTATAAATGCCTTAAATCGAAGAAATTCTTTCCAATAGATTTAGAGTTCTCCTTCTTTTCCACTATCATAATGCTAATCGACAAGTTCATTATTCAATAAAATAAATTTCAAAGCAGGTTTAAGAACCTATAGATCTTTTAATCTTTTAAATACAGGGAAAGACTCTTTAAGCTAATTAAGTTTAGTGAATAGACATTTTTAGAATAAGAAAATAGTTTTTTATTTTGTAGAAATTTATTCTTTTTATTCATTTTCTTGAAGAAATTCTTATAAAGGTTTCTCCATGAATTTCTAGCAAGAATTTGCTAATATAAGAAATTACCCAAACATAATATCCAACTCTTCCTTAGAGTAGTTGAAGAAGGCATCTTTATAAAGTATTTCACTTATTTATCTAGAACTATTAAATCCGAATTTAAGTAAAAATTATTTATGGAATTGTTCTGCAAATTTAGCATCATGAACTTAATTTATTATGGTCCTTTTGTACTCTTATTTCTTGATAATTCCTAACTTATTATTAAATGTTTAATTCATATGTGGTGGATGCAAATCATAAGTTTATTTGAATTAATTAAACATAATCTTATCTTCTTCTTATTAGCCATTTATTTCGAAGGATTATGAATTTGGTTAAAAACTATGGCTTTAATGTAATTAATTTCCTTAATAATTGGGAGGATTATTAATATTTAAAGTTTAAGAAATTGGATTTTATTAAACAAATTCTAAGCTCTTTTCACCTCCTATGATATTAGACTAAGGTTCTTATCCTGAAAATAATTTCATTCTCTCATAAGCATTTAAATGACTAGATACTCTCACGCTCTAATTATTTTTGTTAGATAAGCTGGATCTTGGACCATTACTATTTTTTCTTAATTTTATCCATTTCGATTTGAATGGATAGACTATTTTATCATCAATTTATTAATTGTTTTCAATTTAATTACTATTAAATCTTGAAGCTGTTGATGTTGCTACTGATCTTGGGAATATTGCTATACTATCTAAAGTATTATCTAATTTTATTGATGAAATTTTCTTTGCTTATTTTTATATTCTTTGAATTAGGTTTTTGTCAAATTACTATTAGTTTTTATATCTTGAAAGAGGACTTAATTTTCCCTTTTAAGAGCTGCTATTCCTACAACTAGAGTTTCTGTTGTTTAAGTTTTAATTTTCTTCAATTGGAGTGAATAAAAATACTTTATTTTCAGTTTATTTATAATGTTAAATTTGAGGAGATGCTTAGTTTTTGTCATTTTTTAATACATCTTCAATTTGATTATCAATATCAACGCCGTATAAAGGATTAGATTCAATCAGAGAATCTTAATTTTAAGGCTACTCTTTATTTAATAAAAATGCTTCCTCTTAAGCTTTCTTAGAATCAGAATATAGTTGTTCATTTTAATTTCTTTATTAATATGGAACAAAAGGGTTTATTTATCTTTTTAGGATAGGTGAAATATTAGAAGGCTCTTAAATAGCTATTGGTTGAGATAATTATGACATTTAAGATAACTATAATTATGGATTGAATTAGTTAACACTTCTTTTTTCAGAGTCTGTAATAACTAATGATTTATTTTAGCTATTTACTAAAGACGATTATTATGATTAATCTATCTTTCTTGGTTCATATGATGATTTTTATCTCTGTTTGGTATTAAGAATTTTCTATTTCAGGTACTCAAAATCAAATAGTTTACTAGTTTCTTCACTATTGTTCTCAAACATGACATCTGTAAGATTTATATATTCTAGAGACTAAGTTGTTGCAACTAATAGATTCTGATTCATATCCAAATCAGAATAAGGGATATCATTTAAATTAGATATTTTTTATAGCAAATTATCATAGAAATAACTATAGAATTGCTTTTATTTTGGGATAGCCTACTTTTACTTCTAAACAAAAGGAGGAAAGTTAAATTACTTTCTTAAACTTGTTATTTCTCCCTTATCAAATAAATTATTATCAAATTTTATTTCTTCTAATGGTTTCTGTTCTTTTCCATTCAAATACTCTAAAATACTTTCAATACTTTCATAAAAGTTTTCCATATTTTTCTTAATTTGAGCCCAAGCACCATCTTTTTTAGGATTAACAACTTAATCTTTTATTGGAATATGAATAGTTTTAATTTTATAAGCTGGAGACTATTCATTAGATTTTATGAGTCTCTCTGAAAGTAAATTTATATCTAATTTTCTAACTAAGGTCTTATTACCTCCTCCTTACCTCTTCACTTTCATAGAAACTAGCTCTAATGGCTCATAAAACATTTTAAGTTGCTTTAGCTCTACCATAAATTAATTAGGGTTAAGTACAATAATCAAATAGAGTTTACGGGTGTAATCAAAAGTATTTCCATTAAATAATTCCATATTATTTGAAAATTAATTACTTGTTTAATTGCTAGAAGCAGCTCTTTTAGACGTTGTGGAGGAAGGGATAAGTCCAAATATTTTAGCCACTTCACTATTAGGAGCAAATGAATACTTATTGATGCTAATACTATCACCAGAAGGAGTAAGAGAATCAAACTCAAGAGAAAATTATTTACCTTTGGATTTAAAATTTTTAGATTTAGGTAATCTTTTATCTCTAAATTGGCTTGTTGTCATAGCTTATTCTTCTTCTTGTTGCTCATCAATAACATTATTACTCTAATATTTAAATTGATAATCCAATTGAGATGCTCTGACACTATTGGTAGCTTTTTCTTTTTATGGGTTATATACTTACTAATCATCCTACTTATTTTATTAAGGAATTAAGATGAAATTACTGTGTTATTTACTCTATCCTTCAACAATTCCTTAGTTTTAAGAAGAATTTCTACTCTCAATACCATAATTTACTGACCCTTGATCTAAAAATTAGTATGAGTTTGCAAAGGATTATAAATATTTTGGAGAATTAGACTAAGCAATCAACATTTCTTTAGTTCTTGCACTAGATTTTACATTTCTATTGATGAGTTTTATCTAGTGCTTGAAAGATGAATCAGGCTATATGTAAGAAATATACATATACTGCTTAGAGCGTATTGCATCTTCAGCTTATTGAATTCTTCCATACTCAGGATTTCTTAGGAATGTTTGATTCTTTGATTGATTATAGTTTATATTCTCTTGATTTGATCGTTAGATTTATTCTTCATATTGATACAGATCGTCATTTGGAATTATAGCATTTTCTAAGAGATGAGCCATTGCACTATCAAAGCTTTTGGTATTTTAGCTACTTTAAGAGTAAGAACTGTCATCCTTTTCTAGATTTTTCGACTAATTGGATATTTAATAAAAGCACTACTCTTTTTCATCCTCTTACATTTTTGTTTTTTGAGTAAAATAAATAAATTCGTTGATTGTGTAATTGTTATTGATCAATCAAATATTATTATGTATGTATGTATCCTATTCAATTAATTAATAGCCTTTAATATTTCTAAAAGCTAAATAATAATTACGTTATAAACATAACTATCTATAAAATATATCAAAGTAACATTCATTCACATCTATATAATTAGTAATCTATTAATTATTTATAAATATTTATAATTATTCGAATTATTTATTATTATTCCAATTATTTACACTAATCAACAAATACACCATTGTTTATGATAATAAAATTCCAATCTGTGGTCACTATTTTTTTATTTTAAAATGTAAATCTATTGCTAATAATTATCTACTTTTAAAATTTCTATCAAGTCACTATTTGACATAAAAATAAACATAATAATTTATTTAAATAGACTTAAACCTTATTTAAAATAATTAATTTTATTAGATTTAATTTAAACCCAATTTGCTACAATAGTTTAGATTTAATTTATAAAATAAATTAACAACTCATAAGTAATTGGATATTCTCACTTATTTATATAATAATTTTTAATATAAACCTTACATATTATTTCAGATTTATCTAATCCTAATTTCTTAAATCTTTAGTTGATTTTTAAGAGGAATTGGGGAATTCAAACAAAAAATAAGTAATTTAATATTGATTGATTGATAAACAATGCTCAAATATTGCTAAATAAGAAATTAAGTTAATCTTAAAAAATGAAAAAAATTATTAAGTGTAAGTAGAAATTAATATTAATTTGTTAAAGAAATAAATGAACTAACCCAACAGTTAGATATTCGAGCAATTGTAAATAGAAGAAAAGCTTAATCATTTAAACAAAAAGAAAAAAATCAAGAGAGCTAAGAAATGGTTGTTAGATATTGATTCATTTGGCCATTAAGTTAAGCTAGGATTTGAAAACCATTTAGTGCATAAAACTTATTTAGGTTCTTTTCTTACTATAATTCTTTGTGCCTTAGTAGTAGTTTTGATATATGTAAGTTTGAATGATATTATAAACAAAAAGAATCCTACCATCTTAAGAAGTGAGATGCTCATCAGTCAATTGGATAACTCTTTAGAATTACCTTTAGATTTCACTATTGCCGTGGTTTTTTAAGATATTTTAACAGGGGAAAACTTCAATCCTGACGGAATATTTAAGCTCACAGTTTAAAATTAGATTCATTAAAATATAAAGACTGATTCTATAAATATTCCTTTGGTGACTTGTACAAGTGATCACTTTACTTAAAATACTCTTAATCTCTTTCAAAAAGATTTAGATGAAGGTAAAATCCTTTGTATAGAAGACCCGAGGCTGATTTAGAGATTGAAAATGTATGGATAAATGGGAGATGATTACTATAATAATATCTTATTTCGAGTTGATGTATGTGATTACAATAATTTGACTTCACCTTATAAATGCAAATACTCTCAACAAGAAACAGAGAAGATAATCAACTAATCAAAAGTTAAAGTTTATTTTACAGATTTCCTATTCAATCCTAATGATTATAGCATTCCTTATTCTATTTTCAAGAAATCTGTATAATAAGTTTTATAGAGCGATCATTCTTCATATTATGATTTATTCTTCACAGAAACTTATATTATTACTGACTCTGGTTATATCACTACAGAATATACCAAATAGAAATACCCAAGCTATTATAAAATGAATAGGTATACTGAAACCAGAGATACTTTGAAAAATGATCCACTCTTTCTCCTTTAAAGTTCAGTTGAATCGAAAGGAGTTACGTATGAAGTAATCATTAATTTACATTTTTACTATTAGTTTTTCGAATAAAGTATTCTCATATTTTTATTTACCCTACATATGATATTGAAATTATCCCAAATTAAAGCAGATTTCATAAAATCTTCTATTGATTTATAAAAGAAATAAATTTAATCAAAAAATTACTATCAATTTTTTTACTATTTATCTCAAATCATTAATAAAATTTTAATAATATTATCAAGAGATCTTATCAGAAAATATAAGTATTTTTGGGAACTATTGGAGGATTTATGAAAGCACTTTTCTCTATTTTCTTCTTTATCAGTGCTCCTTTCGTAAAGCTATCACTTAAGACAGAAATTGTAAATAGAATATTTAACTTTTCTGATAGAAATGAAAATGAGAATTAGGAAGAAAAAAAGAAATTACTTAATCAAGATCATGCTATTAAAGCTTAAAAAAAAATTGAATAAAAGGAATTTAATACTGGTAATCATAATGATGATTGTTCTATTAGAAATAATTATTTATAAAATAATCATAATATGAATTTTCATAATTAAAATATGCAAATGAGCAATCAAACCTAAATTAAAATAAATGATAATTCACTTGAATAGAAGAAATAATTAAATTCCTTTATTGATCACTCTAAAGGACTAATGACACCAAAAGTTAGAGGTGATAGATGTTCTTTAACTTAATTCAATATGAAACAATAACCTTTCTCTAATTTAAATATTGATTAATCTAAGCAATAAAAGAATAAAGAAAATGAAGAAACTACTTTAAAAATAGAATCAGAAAGGAAATTGCCTTTCAGAAAATAAAGAAGATCTACTACTAAACTTATCCATAACTTCTTTAAAACTGCAGTAGGTATGAACAAATTAAATAAAAAGATTGTTTATAATTTATTTTTTATCAAAAGTTAATAAAGAACAAAAAGAAGAAGATAGTCCAATTAATTTAGATGTTTAAACTAAAGAAAAAGTAAAAGATGATAAGAAAGAAACTGAATAAATCATTAAGAGTGAATAAAAGGCCTCAAAATAATATTTAAAAAAGACTGAAGAAGATTTGAATAAACATTAAGAAGAGGACATAGATAGTATATTTAGAAAATTATTTAAATCTAATGAATCTATTTTAAAAATGAAGTGCATAGATTATATATACTATTTCTTAAATAAGATAACATTTGGTTGTTTCAAATTTACTAAAAAGTAATAAATAAAGTACTCTATGAAAAAAGTAGGTGAGAGGATGGATATTATCTTTATCCTAAAAAAATTAATTGAAGTTGATAAAATGAAGATGTTACTCCTTAATGATGATTAAAGAAAAATATTTGATTATTTACCTAGACCTGTTGTTAATTTAAATAAAAAATAATCCATTTGGAGGAGAAAATCATCAACAGCAACTGACATAAACTAATCTCTATTTGACAAGCGTTCAAGTAACCTATATGAACAATGGAATAATATGTTCTTGTAATAAGATGTAGGGTATTTCTAAAAATGTGTTTAGGCATATTTTGCATTTTAAAATATCAAAGAAAAATCTCATAAAGATGTAATAGATAAAAGATTGCTTGATTTTATGGACCCTCACAAAAAGAAATTCTTCAATACTGACCATATTTGTGAAGATGAGAGTATTTCTGTAGTTATACCATAAAACCACCATAATACTCTGCTAACTGAATAAAGTAATGCAAGACCTAGAAAAAGAAGTTATAGTGTAAATCAGTTAACTTCTTAAAAATGTATATATATTCCTGAAAATATTTCTCTCCATACAAGTAGTGAAGAATCTAGAATACCGAATGAAAATATTTATGATATAAGTCTCTCTTAAGATTTATAAAGGAAATTTAAATTTCATACATTTGTTACTCCTATAGCTACTACTAAAAACAGTTAAAAAATATGTTTTAATTGAATTCTTTATTAAAATATATATTTTTGAAATATAATTGATAAAGTTTAGAGTATTAAATTATTTAGATCTTCTTTTATATTTTTATAGTAAATAGTTTATATGAAAAAACAAGGCTAAAATTAATTTAAGTATTTGGTAGGATAAACATTTTTCAAAGAGAATATATTTTAAAGACACAATTTCTAAACAATATTAAAAATATTTAATCATATCTGCTCTTCAATAACTATAGACTAATAGATTTTTTTTCTTTTTATTAGAAATAGATTATCCCATTCCATTAATTTAAGTTTAAAATGTACTCAAATTAATTAATTAATTAATTAATTAACTAACTAACTAACATCTCTTTCACTTTTTTGATTGAGAAGATTAAGTTAGTTTTATATTTTTATTAGAGTATAATTTGAACTTAAATTCATAATGTATACCATTAATTATAATTCATAAGTTATAAATATGGAAGCTGTGAATGTTTAATCTCTGGAATTCTTAAATTAGGAATATAAGGGAAATATTTTTTTAAATTAATTTTATTTTAAATTAATAATTAAAATAAAATACTTTAGGAAAATTTACTTGAAAATAACACAAAAATAAATATGAAGGAAAATTTTAGAAATAATATTTTTCAGGATTTAGCATATTTTTTTTATTGCATTTTAAAAAAGCTGCTCTTCTGCTTTTATCTATATTTGAATACATTTTATTATTTATCTTTGAAATCTGTTTAGGTTACATTTAAAAGAGTCTAAATTGTGTGCTTATTCTAATAAACAGTTTCTAGAGTAGAAGAGGTTCTTTTCTAATTTAAGTAATCTCTTATTTTATTGTATATTTATTGAAAGATTTCTAAGATAAATAAAATGTTAAATATGATAAGAAGAATAATTATAGAATATCCAAGCCTCACATATTGGTTAATTAAGTTTTTGCTTAAAATAGTTTATAAATATATCTCGTCTTCTACTACAATTATTGCAATATGGAGAAACCAAACTATCGAAATTATAATTTCTCCTAAGATTTTTATTAACCTACTCAGAAAACTTAAATAAGGTTTATGAATTATTGTTAGAACTCCAGAAATTAAAAATATTAATCCATTTATTACACAAGCAAACTTAGGGAAATTTTAAAGGCAGAATAGAATTACTATTACTAAGTACTTTTTGAGTAATTAGAAAAGAAAATAATTTTTCTTAGCAAAACTAGTAGTTTATTTAAGTCTCTCAGTGAATTAAAGTGAGTAATCTTCTTTTGAATACGCTTTCTTTGTATTGACTTCTTAAATGTTGCAATAATAGGAAAATATAAATAAAATTATAAAAGAAATGCTCAGATAATAACCATATCTTATTTCAGAAATAGATTGATTAACAATTGTAAACTGATAAAGAATTGAGATTGTTAATAATAATAAATTTGTATCATTTTCTGCATTTATCCTCTATAAAATTAATGGCTTTAAGGATTTAATTTTTTGTAAGAAATTAGTTTTAATAAATCTTTAGTTTTAATAGATTATTAAGGTTTAAATTATTACTATTAATATAGTTAATAAAGTATATTTAGCTACAATACCTTATGTATTTATTAGAAAGCTACTAGAGAATCCTAACTTTTTGTAGATAGTATTTGATGATTAGTACACATTTTATTAGTCTAAATCTATATAAAATAGATCATACTATTCCTTAAAATTTGAGGTTTAGTAATCTACAACATCTGGATAGATTAATAGCCCTATCATTTAATAGAATTTGTAAAGATTGGGTGGTAGTTATGCTTTCAATAGCAAAAATAATAACGTTGGCTAAGCTGTATTTAAGAAGTATAGTATCATCTAATATTATTAAATAGTTTGTTACAGGTATTCGTTTTAGTATTTTAAATAATCTATTACTGTGTCAGAATTAGATTATAATATTTCTTCATCAAATAAAAATGGTCCAATATCAAATGTTAGTGGTTAGAATTTATAAATCTATCCAAGAACATATCTCTCTGATATACTTACAAATTAGTTGTTATCATAAAATGTTACCCTACCTTCTAATGTTTTAAAGCTTTATAATATGTTTAATCTAACAGTAAGTTTATTACCTTATATTTTAGGATTACTAATGGTATAATAATCTTATTCTATTTCTTAAAATGTTAGCAATATCAAGTTTTCAATTTTAGACTGATAATAATTATTTAGCTATTTTAAATCAAAATCAAATTTAAATTCAAGTAGATAATAAGAGCCTTTCAAGACTACCTTTAAGCTTACATCCATTTCTTCTAAACAAATAAATTCATTACTAGAAGTTTTATAAATTTATTTGCCAATCTAACAAATGCAAAAAAAATTTTTTAAATTAAAACCTTCAATACATAAAACACACTGATCTGATTTATTAACGCATTCTTTACAGGGCTTTTAGCATGGTTAACAACTAGAGCTTAAAGTATCATAGAAATTACCTGAAGCGCATGAAACACAAGTTCCATCAGATAAATTTTAAGTGTAGTTTGCATCACAATTACAGTCAGGTGGATTCACTCTTCCTGATTTGCATGATAAACAAGTTGAAGGTGAGCTTATACATGTATCACATTTATCACTACAAATAATATTCTAACATTCTTAACCTACTTCATAATAAATTGCTTCACAATCACAGAAAGGAGGTATTGTTCTTTTATTGGAGCATGTTATACATTAATCACTATATGATAGGCAGGTATTGCATTTATAGGAACAAGGTTAACATATATAATTCTAATCAAGATAATAGTTTGATAAAATGCATTCACAATTAGGAGGAGACTAACTCAAGTTTTTACAAATTATACAATTATCATATTAATGAGCACATGATTAACATCTCTCATGACATTGTAAGCAAGCTTGAGCCTATACCTTTAATTTATAGATAAATCATTTTAATACATTAACTTTTCTGATTAAATACAGATTTTGAAATAAATAAAAGGATAAAATAATTAAAAAAAATAGTAGTGAAAATAAACATGAATTACATTTAAATAAGTTCCTTCAGGACATAAACAGTTATTGAGATCAGCATTAGCATGTTTACACTTTTTGCATTCTACATTTAATGTACTACTAAATATTTCCACACATAAAGAAGTTAGCTAAGTATTTATGCATTCGTGTGTTGCATAGTTAATTACATGGAAAGAATTTAATTAGTCAGTTAATAGAGAGCACTCTGCTTCTTCAATAAAAATATCTTTATAAAATAGTAAACCTTATTTAGGAATAAAGCAAGTCATATCATATGCATTTCTAAATAAAAAGCATTTTTCATCTAGATTCTCATCAACATAATAAGATCCATTACCAACTTCAATAAGAATATTATTCAGATAAACAGTATACTCTCCAACAATAGATGATTACTTTAAAATATAAATATTAATGGATGAAGGTAAATTAAAATAAGGACCTGTGAACTTTATTGTTTCTCTTTAATAATTACAAAAGATTTCAAAATGTAAAAAACTCCAACTATCTAATGAGAATGGAAATCTTTATCTGAAGATGACATAAACAAAATTATATTTATTTATGTTTAGCATAGCATATTAAGAGTCTTTACAGATTCCATTAAAACAAATTCTAATATAGGCTCTTGTGCCATGAGGAATTATATAGAATTAAGCCAATATTGTATTAAGCTGTGCTTCAAATAACTAAAGTTGATAAGTAATTTTCTCAATATAGATGCTAAAAGAAAAGGAAGGACAAGAATTATCTACATTTATTGATTAAACTAAACCCTAATTTCCTTATATAAATTTAATTCCTTTAAATCTATCAGCTACAATAGAAGTGCTTAGTATAAATTATTGATTAAAAATATCATAAATGACATTTCCATTAAGATTATTGAAGAAATCTAATTTAATAAACGCTAAGGTTACTAGTTTAAGAGAAAGTAAATTTTCAATTTATATAGGATCATCAGGAGTAGGCATATCATAAATAATTGCAATTTTACCGTATTTAGCACATAAATATGTATTATCTAACCCAGATTTACATTTTCCTATACACAATTAAGGAGAAGTTATTGGATCTAGGAGGAAATTACTGTTTACATCATAAGTTACTGATTACAGTAACTACCCATTTGAATTTACATAAAAAACTACTCTTGAAAAATCTGTCCAAATTCCAATCCAAATATCTTCATTTTTATTTACTTACATAGCTTAATATTTAGTGCCTTTAACGAAAAATTAAATATAGTAACCGCTATTTCCAGTGGTTGGATCATTTGTTTTTACAAATAATATTTAAAATAATTCTGTTGTCCCATCAGCTAAAAATCCTATAGTTGTTTAGTTTTTTGTTTAATAAAGTTTGAATGAAAAGGAGAAAAAGAAACCCTTATATTTTACTATTTTTAAAATTGTATTATCAATTATTGATGATGGTTAAGTACCTTCGTTAGGACACCCATAGCCTAAATCAGAAATGAATTATTGATAAATTTAGTTTTTTCTACTTTAGATTTTAAACTAAGGAAGTTTGCAAGTATATCCATCATCAAATCTTCCCTAAGAACATTTTCCATCTATTTATCTAAAAGAATCCATTTAAATACAAGTATTTTCATTTTTACAACCTCTACAATAGTCCTTGCATTGATAGCACTCATATTCTACTCTATAATATTAGAATCTGCAAACACATTCATTGGTTATAGGATCTAATACCATATCTTGATAGCATTAAAATTATTTTGGGTACCAATCTTTAACATTATCTATTAAAGTACTTTAATTAATAGAAGAAGGAGAAACACATTCCATATTATTTTAATAGTCAATTAAATAAGGAGTTTTACATATTATACATTATTTATGCTCCTATGCGGCCATTAAATAACATGAGGATGTCTCAGTTAAGAATACTCCTTTGAACAATCTAATATGTGCTAAATGAATTTCACTGCTATCAGATGGTCCAAATATCATTTAAGAAAATAAAAAAGAAGAAATTGGACCATTAACTTCTTATAATGGATTATCATTAACTAATAAATACACATTTTAAATATTTGTTCCTAATTTGCATACTATTGTTATTTAATTCCACTAATTGAATGAAACACCTGGGATTTGAGTAGTTGAGAAATACAATTAACCATTATTTATTTTGACAATTATTTAAGGAGATTTCACTGTCAATAAGTTAAATTAAGTACTAAAAAGAGGGGCTGGGTTTAATTTGAAATGAAAGCTAATGGTAAACCCTCTATGTTCCATTACATTAATATAATCGGTGCTAATAGATTCACCCATCTTCAAAAATAACTTCCCTGAGCGATTAATGGAAATAGGTAATTTATTCATAGGTTCATTGGCTTAAATTACAAATCCTGGATTCTACTCTGTATAAAATATATCATAATTCCAAATAAATAATGTATTGTAAGTTGCTAAGTCGTATTTTAGTTTATATAGATTTTGTAATAATAAAGGTGAGTCCCAATACAAATAAATCCATCTAATGAGTGTACAACTAGAAGCTGATGAAGAATATCCTAAACTTATGCTTAATAAATTAGCTTATATTGGGGTATTCCTAGTTAAAGTTTATGTATTTTAAATTTAAACAGTAGGTAATACTTAAATCATCGAAGATAGGCTTATAGTATTAGATTAGGAACTAAATTCTAATTTAAATAAAGCAAAATTCCAAGAGGTTTTCTGAATTGTAAAGGGGATATTTTAAGGAGAGTTATTTAGTAGAGTAAAAGAGTAAAAATTACTAGATGGGTTATATTCAGCATTGAATAAAAATGCATTATTTTCTTGAACTTTGACGATATTATATTTCTAGTTTTCATACCCTCTGAACTAAAACCAGCCTGCAACAGCTAAATTATAGATAGAATTACCATAAGTAGAAAATATTCTACTACCTTCTATTAAGTAATTATTCTACTATAAATCATTATTATATTAGCAAGGAGTAAATTCCATATCTCCTTAAAGCTGATACTAATTGAATCCTTCATCACCTTTTAATTTACTTATTATTAGTGATAGTATTATTAGTATGTTTAAAAACATATTTATGTTATTTCTCAGCCTGATAACTTTTTGTTTTTTTCTTATCTAAAGTTTAGACAATAATGAAATTAATTAACTTTTAATAAGATAAAAATCCAAAATTCTAAGAAAAATAAATTTCTTGATTACACTTAATAATTTGAAGAAGAAAATTTCTTCCACTAAATTCAAAATCTAAAGCAAAATCTATCTTTTAATTGAGTAAACGTTATAGTAAAATAAAATTATCATTATTTTATAAAGTAGCATAAATATTTTGATTTAATTTGTCAACCACCTTTAACTAATATTACAAATGAATAGTTCTTTTATATAAATATCATTGTAGTATTGTAGTGTGATTTCTACTAGAAAACATTACTAATAATAAAAAACAAACATGATTAATTATTTAAATTTCTTTTATTTTGTTTACAGTTTGCTCTTACAAGAATAAATCACTATCATTACTTTTTATTTAAATTTTCATTATTAATTATTAATTTGTAAATTTATTCAGTATTTAAATCCTCCTAACATATAACTTATTCAAGTTCTTTATAATATTAAAGTAAAAAAAATGATGTAATCTTCCTTTATAAATATTAATTAATTAAATTCTTACAATTTAATTTCTTTTATAATAGTTGGTAGTTAATGGTTATTATCACATAATCAAATAGTTCAAAAATTATATGACTTATTTTAAAATAAAATTAAAGATCTAAAAATACAAATAATTAAAAAACATATAACATTAATTTATTTCAAAAATAAATTAAATTCTTTTCTTCCTTTTTTAAAGAATTTTAGAAATTCTCAAGTGAACATTTGCTACATGTTCCATTAAATACGTTTCCTTGAAATTTTTTAAACATTACAATAAATAAATCTCACAAACTACTTAATTTATTACTTGGAGCTATTTTCACTATCACATGCTGTCATTTAAATTCTATTAATAGAGTATTCTATTTAAATACTAATACTAAACTTTAGAAATGATTGATATGAATATAATGCTCCATAATTGATTAAGCAACTAAACTGCAAATTTAGCATTGCTAAGAATTGACCAATATTAACAATTGGAATTAAAGTACAATTTTAATGTAAAATTGCTTAAAATAAATTTCAAAAATGATCAAGCATTAACTTTATTCTATTAAAATAAATTAAATATTGTAAATTTAAGGAGAATAATTTTAGTTATTACCCATTTAAATGATAAAATAAAATAAGTAAAAGCAAATTATTTCATTAAATATGATTCATCAGATGAATGAGCAATAATAAGGAGATAATTTTTAATCTTTTGTAAATTCAATTTTTTATGTTGAAAGAGATTTTAATTTCACCAGTTTAATAAAACTTTTTTTATTAAATTTTTTAATTAATTGCAATTTTTAGTATGATAAATTAAATATCAAATCTAGAATTCTTTATTTTTTACAAGATATATATTTGATTTTATAGATTTTGTGCTTGTAATTTATTTACGGATAAGATGTTATTTTTAATTTTGATATATTATATTTTAAGTGATCATTTAATTTGAGGTATCAATTTGTGATGATAATTAAGAATTTAATTTTTTTATTTTATTTCTATTAAACTATTTTTTAGTGAATTAATAGACTTATTGAAGTATTTCAATAATATATAGAATATTGAATGAAATTAATAGAATTATTATTATATACCCTATTTTTATATACTGATTAACTAATTTCATATCAAGAATTGATTAATTCTACATTTTACTTTCAATAGTTAGAACACCTACATGTAGAAACCAAGTAAATGATAAGATAAACTCTCCTGTTATTTTAATTCCCCTACTTAAAAGAGAAAGGTATGGTTTATATAAAAACGTTTATATCCCAGACAATAGAAAAATCAACCCATTTATAACACAAGCATAGTAAGGCAAATCTTGAAAAGAAAAAAGAACTAAAATTACCAAATATTTCTTAAACATTTAAATTAAGAAATAGTTTCTTTCCATAAAATTGTGAGGGCGTTATAATCTCTCTGTAAATTAAATAGAAAAAATGTTCTTTTTATTTTTTTTCTAAAAGTTTAATTCTTTGATATTACAGCCAAAGGAAACAATAAAGAGAACCAGAAATGCTAAACTGAAATAATATCCATACCTAGAGCTCCAATAAGATTAACTATTATCAGTAAATTAAACTAAAATAGAAATCGTAGTTATTAAGAGGTTAGTTTCATTCTCTGCATTGATTTTTTTAATAAGGATTTACATAAATTGATTAGTTTTGGTATTTGAACTAATTTGGTACAATGTAACAAAATAAAAAAAGATTAATAGAATTGAAATTATTAAATATTTTAATATCACAATAGGGTTATTAACTAATAAGCTGTTAGAAAATCCTAATTTTTTATAAATTTTAATATCACATAAATGTACTTCAGTTTGGTTAAGATTTATTCCAAATAATTAGAAGTTTTCTTTATAATCTGTTGTTTAATAATTGACCACATCTGGAAATATCAATAACCCAAGAACTTAATAGAATTTATATAAATTAGGTGGTAGTTGCGCTTTTAATAATAAATGGAGTAATGTTGGCTGAGCAGTATTTAAAATGTAAAATATTAATTAAGTTTCCTAGACAAAACTTTACAGATAAATATTTTTGTTTTAAAGTTAGGATATCATTTCATCACCTCCAAAATCTAATATTTTTTCATCAAAAACAAAAGGACCGATATTGAATGAAATTGGTTTAATTAAGTAGGATTAACTTAACACATATCTCTGGGATACACTCATAAAAAGTGTATTTTATTTGAAGATAACAGATCCGCTTAATGTCTTAAAGCTTTAATTTATATTTACTCTCACTTTTAATTTATTTCCTTATATAGTAGGATCACTTAAATAGTAGTGATCCTTAGATATTTCGGAAAATTGAATTGATAACAATGTAATAATTTTGTATTAATTTAAATCAATATTCCAAAGATCATAATCAAAATTAAACTCTAGATAGTAGTAGTTTCTATTTAGTTTGAGTTTTAGACTAACATCCATTTCTTCTAAGCAACTAAATTTATTGTTCTCAAGCTTAACATATGATTTTCCATTCTAGCATGAGCATGTTCCATTATTAAATTCTAAATCTTCTTCGCACTAAATGCAATTACTTGGATACTCTATGCATTCTTTACATGGCTTCTAACAAGGTTAACAAGAAGAAGTAATTGCTTGAAAGAAAGTAGAAATAGGACATTTATTACAACTACCATCATTTATAGGATAATAATTAGTATCACATTCACAATTCGGTGGATTTATTCTACCTTCTTTACATTTGATGCAGTTATTAGAATTTGTTTAGCAGCCATTGCATTTGTTACTACAAGAAATTAATACACATCCTTAGCCTTACTCTTAATAATTTAAATTACATTAGCAATTAGGTGGTTACACTCTATTTTCTGCACAGGTAGTGCAATTATTTTCTTCAAATTCACAAGAATTACACTTATCAGAGCATTTTGTGCAAATATTCAGCTCATTCAAAAAATAATTATTTTAAATGCATTAACAAGTAGGAGGTATTTAGTCTTGTTATTTGCATTCTAAACAGTTATCAAAAGAATTTTAACAAGTTAAACATATATCACTACAAGGTTCACAAGAAAATTTGACATTATCTTAATAAGTTCCATCAGGACATAGACAATCATTATTCACATCTGCATTAAGATGTTTACATTTTTTACAAACTAAATTTGTACTTAAGCTGTCAATTTCTTTACAAAGGTTTGTTAATTGAGTATCCATACACTATTTAGTTGATGGATTAACAAGAAATAATGTATTATAAATTTGAGTTAATTGAATACAATCATTTTCTGTTATTAAAACATTCTTATAAAAAACAAATTTCTATTTAGGCAACAGACATTCCATATCATAAATATTCTTGAACAAGAAACAGTTTTCTGATTGTTAATAGTCAACATAGTAAGATCCATCTCCCATTTCAAGAGAAATGTTATTCAAATAAATTATAAAATCACCCACATTTTCTTGTGATATCTCGTTCTATAATATTTTAATAATTTATACAGCGCCAGTAAAATTTGGCAATGATTCATAATAAAGAATTTCTTCCCTTTCATAATTGCAGAGTAAATCAAACATAGTAACCAAATAGTCATTAGAAAATGGATTTCTTTTTCTGCTAATTATGTAAAGAGTATTTTATTAATTCATGTTTAGCATTGCAGTTTTCGTATCCTAGCATTTATTAAAAACACAAATTCTTATAAATGCTCTCGTCCCATATGGTACAATATAATACTGGACTACTACTGTTCCAACTTAATACTATAAAAGTTTTACTTAGTATGTAATTTATTCAATATATATTGAACATGAAAATGTTGGAAAAAAACCTTATAAATCTAATCCAGCAATTTTGGCAAACAAAATTTGATTAAACTAAACTCCTTTTAGCCTATCTTTAATAGGGAAGTCGCTAAAAATAAAAGGGTATTAAGTAGGTGAAACGCTATTTGTTAATCTATCAATTACTGTAAAAGTATAAAATTCAACTTAATATTTAGCATAAGTTATTACATTTTCTGATAATAGATTATGTATTTATGAAGGAGAATTGGGATACATAATGTCATGTATGAATGTAATTGATTTAAAAGCAAAAGTTCCACATGTCCAAGATCCATCATAAGCAGATTTACATTTACCAACACAAAGCTCTGGCTGTGTAATTACAACTCCATTAAAATTAACATTCATTTATACACTCAAGAACTCACCATTTGTATGAATAAAGAATATTGCTATCTAAAAATTAGTCCAAAGCCCTAGCCAAACAGGTTCTGTAGGATTCACTTCAAAATAATAAATAAATGATCCTTTACAAAAATAAATGATCCTATGCCCTGTTTAAGTATTATAAAAGAATGAAAATAATTCAAGTGGGATTAGACTATCTTTTAGATATCCAATAGCTGAGTTTCCATTGTATGGTGTGTAAGGTTTAAAAGAAAAACTGATTAAGAATTAACTTCCTTTTGAAATTTTAAGTTTGGTGTTATCTAAAATATATTATGGAGGAGAAGGAATGATAGGTGATGGTATGCAATTAGTTCCTAGATCAGGTGATGCTAAAATCCATTTAATATTTTATTTACTGACTATTGTATATTCATTAGATAAACAATTATATCCATCATCAAAATAACCTGATTAGCACTCACCGTTAGATAATCTTTTAGGATCTTGCTATATGCAAGTATTAGCATCTATACAGCCTCTACAATAATTCTAGCATTAAAAGCATTTATCTCCTTCTCGATAATATTAATATCTACACACACAGTTTCCTAATGCATCTTCTATCATCTCTTAATGGCATTAAAATTGCTTTGGAGACCAATCTTTTACTTGATTTATTAGGTAGCTTTTATTTACAGGTGATAGGTTTACACATTTCATCCCATTTTAATAATCTATTAAAAATGGAGATTAGCAGATAACACATGTTTAGTATTCTCTTGCAGCAAGAAATTAGCAATTATTATTATCATTAGATAAATATGTTCCTAAGTATACTCTTATATTACTTAGATACATTGAAACTATATTTAACTAATAATAATTATTACTAGAACCAAAAGCTAATTATACCATCTCAAAGCTGTTAAAATTCTAAATCTTTAGTTAATTTACATCATCTTAATTTATTATTAAATAGGCTTAATTTTATATCTACATCTTAACAATAAGCGTGATTTAATTCCAGTTTGTTAAAGTATATCCACCTTTGCTTTAGTTATTTAAGTAAATAAATCCATCTTAAATAGAAATGTTTATAGGATTCAGTATAAATAATAAGCTTAGTACATTAAAAGTTGAGCCAGCAGGTGGTAGTTAGTCTAATTTAAAGTGAAAGCTAATAATAAATCCTGCTTATTCTTTAGCATTTATGAAATCAGTAAAGAAGTAACCCCTATCCTTGAGAATAAGAGGTCCTGGAGAGTTAATAGAAATAGGATTCTTATTATTTGGGATTTCAGTATTAATTATATAACCAGGATTTTACTCAGTATAAAAAATATCAAAGTTCCATAGTAAATATGTATTCAAAGCAGTTAAATCGTGTCTATTATTTAATAAATCTGAGTTATTAAAAACAGAATCCCAATAAATATAAATATCTTTTATATAACTACAAGCCTTAGCAACATTTAAATTTCTTGAGCCAATACTAAATGATAAATCATTTTTAGTGAAAGGATACTAATGATTGGTAATATCATATTTTGTGAACTAAGTAATAAAATTAGTATCTAAACTATTCATCATAACTAGATCTAAGATAATTTTATTACCTGTGTACTCTATACTAATCTTTAGAAAGTACCAATTATTTTTAACTAAAGGAGAATAGGTGGTTACACTAGTACCTGGATTCAAAAGTAGAATTACTCCAATATTTTTATTAAATAAATTATAATAGATTTTATATATAGTTTATCCTATTTCATTTACCATTACTATGATATGATCCTACTAATCATACCCTCTAAAGTTAAACCAACCTGTTATTGTAAAATCATTGATAGTGGTTGATAGTCCTGAGTTATTAAATATTTAGCTCCCTTAATGTATCTGAGGAAGAATATATGAATGACAAGACTAATAGTTGATGAAAGAATATAAATTATACTAATTAAGTGCTTCATTTCCTCTTAAAATTTAAATTAAATGCAAAATATAAATGGAAATAAATACAACAATTTTCATTTATGCTAGCTTTATATTTTTGCTTCGTTTCTTCTATTTTTATTTTTCTAATTATTACTTTAGATTTTTACATAAATTTTTTAATAAACGAAATAATTATTTTTAAAATATGTAATTACTCTCGATATAAGTAACACTACACTTATTCTTAATTTAGTTTCTAAATTGAATTATTAATTTTTCCTATGCAAATGTGTGTATACAAACCTTAGTTACTTTTCTATCATCCATTTATTTAATTTACTTCTCATTTGATAATAACAACCAAAAATTTATCATAAATTAAGAGCCCATAATAAATTTAGTTACTAACCTTAAATTTAAATGAATCAAAAGAAAGTAAAGAATGTAGAGATAAAAAATAATTGAAAAATAATGAAAATTTTTTCAAAAATTTATTGTTAGTTTTCTTTTCTCAGCAGGAAGAAAACTTGCAATATATTTTTCTTTTAAAGTTTTCTCTTTATTTTTGATTTTTAGAATTGATTTATTGAGACTACTAAAATTAGGAATTTATTACTTATTTATTTATAACTTTTAGATATCTGCTTTTTTATCTTTATTTAATAATTTTTTTGTTAAGATAACTAATTTTTGAGCATATTCAATTAAAAATATTATGTTAAAGACTAGAAGCATTAAAATTACAATATCACCTAAATTTAGATATTTTTCAACCTTTTATTAATCAAAAAAAGTTTACTGTTACAGATCTTTTTCTATTTTTAGAATATAAATATGAATAAACCAGCAAACAGATAATGTAAATTCTCCTAATATCTTTATAATTCTGCTTAAAATAAGTTTATATGGTTTCAAAATGAATGTTTATAGGCAGGATAGAAAAAATAGCACTCCATTAATAAGGCAAGCATATAATGGGATTTCTCTAAACACAAATAAGATTATTATAACACAGTATTTCTTAAGCATTTAAATTAAAAAATAATTTCTGCTAAAGAATGAACCATCTTCTTTTAATCTCTCAATAAATATTGTAGAATAAACAATTTTAGTATTTTGATTGTTTAATTCTTTCAGGTTGTAATAAAATGAAATAGCAAACATAATTAAAAAAATAATACTTAGATAATATCC
Source organism: Tetrahymena borealis (assembly GCA_000260095.1). Lineage (NCBI taxonomy): Eukaryota > Ciliophora > Oligohymenophorea > Hymenostomatida > Tetrahymenidae > Tetrahymena > Tetrahymena borealis. Next base: position 1,023,619 of record JH651232.1, on the reverse strand, counting down.
ATACCTAGCTGCCCATTAATCTTGATTTACATTTGCAAGCTATAATAAAATAGTTAGAGATAAAAGCAACAAATTTGTTTCATTTTCAGAATTTATTCTTTGTATAATTAAATAATTCAAATTAGTCAACTTCTCTTTTGTTTTTTTTGAAAATGAAACACAAAATATTATCATTTTAAGTAATAAAATTAAAAATATCATTATTATATATTTAATTATCACGAAGGGAGCATTTGTAAGAAAACTATTAGATAAGCCAATTCTTTTATAAACTAGTTAATTAATTAAAGTAACATCATTATTATCTAATTAAGCAGTAATAATTTTAAAAGTGTCTTTATAGTTTAAAGTTTAGTAGTCTACTGCATCAGGGAATACCATTATTCCAAATACTTAATAAAAAGTGTATAGATTTGGTGGAAAATTCAACTTTAGCAAAAAGAAAAGAAGAGTTGGCTAGACGGTGTTCAAAAAGTAAAAAATAAATTATGTTTATTAAACTGCATTTAGTAATTATTAGTGTTCATTTTTCATTGAATCTATTAAAACTCCCACATCTTTTTAATCTAAAATATCATCTGTAAAAAGGTAAGGGCCTAGCTCAAATATTATGGGCTAATCTAGATATTTAACAACTAAGGCATGGGTTAAAGAAAAGCTGATAAATTTAGAATTATCTAAGAATCTAACTTGTCCAAATCTACATTAGAAATTAGATTTTACATGAAGTCTCATATATAATTTATTTTCATGTAAGTATGGATTAATCAATTCATATTCTTTTGAAGGAATCTCTGATAAAGTCATTTCAATTAATTAATTCAACCGTTTTGGGTTGGAGAAATCGATTTCCATCAAATTTTGGGTAAATATAAAAACAAGTTGATAATATGATTACTTAAATAAGACTTTTAGCTACACATCCATTTCTTTTAAGCAAGTAGATGATCCATTCAATTAAACTGCTACTAATTCTTAACTGTTGCATATACAACTACTGTCCTATAATTTAAGACCTTCTACACATTCAAGACATTAATCTTTATTATTAATACATTATAAACAAGGTTTTTCACATTATTGGCAACTATTAGTTGATTTATCAAAGAAATAACTATTTGGGCAAGGGGAGCAAGTACCATCTGACTCTGGATAATGATTTTCGTTGCAATCACATAAAGGTGGATTTGATCTTCCATATTTGCAGGAAGTACAATAATCAGGATTAGTCTAACAAAATTAGCACTTACTTTAACAAATGAAATCCTAACAAATACCATTTTATTCTTTATAAAATAATAGATCACATCCACACTCGGGTGGGTTAGTCCTCTTTTCTGCACATTTAATACAGTTATTTTGAAAAGTATCACATTATGTACATCTAAATGAGCAATATTAGCATTTTCCATTTTAGTCTTCATACATGTTTTCTTAAATACAACCACACTTTGGAGGTATTTAGTTTAATGATTAGCATGCAAGGCAGTTATCAGACTAACCCTCGCATAATTTACATTTTATATTACATGGAATACATTTGAGCTATTTTTTATCTGCATAGGTTCCATCAGGGCATAAACAACCATTTGATAATAATGCATTCTCATATAAACACTACTTGCATGAAATAGGATTAGTAGTAATATCTGGTTAAGAGCAATTAGAGTCTAGATTAAGTTCAATGCATTCACTAGTTTCTTTATTAATATAAAATAGTTTTTTGTAAATCTTAGTAAATTCTTTACATTCTTCCTCTGTTATTATAATACCTCTATAGGACAAATAGCCTTTTTTAGTAATCAAACAAGTCAAGTTACTAATATTTTTAAAAAGAAAACATCTTTCTTCTGCTGAATAGTCAAAGTAGTAGGATCCATTACCTTAATCAAGTTAGATATTATTCATATAAAAATAAAAATTTCCTGCCTCTACTGTTTACTTAGCAATATTGATACTTATAGGGGTATTTAAAAAAGGTTAAGGAGCTAAAAGAAATTTTATTTACTCTCTTTAATAGTTACAAACCACTTCAAATTCATAATAGGTAAAATCTATTGAAAAAAAACTTCTCAGTCGAGGAATTATGATTATTTAATTTCTTTCCTACATATTCAACATTGAATAGTTTGAGTCTTTACAGTCTAAAACAGTTTCGTAAATACATATTCTTACCAATACCTTTGTTCCATAAGGAACTAAATAATATTCTACGGTAAATCCTACTTTGGGGCTATATTAAACTAATTAAGTTTAGTACTAAATTTTATCTATGTAAATTGCAGTAAAGAAAGTTGGCAGTGAGCTTTATATATTCACTCCATTTATAACAGCATAAGTTAATTCATTTATGCCAAATCCTTTATATTTATCAACATAAACTGGAGAATTTTAAAAATCAAGTATTAATCCAGATGATGTATCTTAAAATTTCCCATTATTAATAGGAGAAGCTGTTTCAGCTTTAAAAGTTGCTAAAGTATTTATCTGCAAATATATAAGATTCTATAATTCCATTATATCATCAGTTGGATTCCTCATATTTTAAATAAATAATTATGGAAGAAAGCCAGCATTTCCACAATAATAGTTATTATCATAAGCAGATAAGCAAGGGCCTAAGCAAACATAAGGATTAACATAACTAATCTAAATGTTAACTATAAATTTTTTATAAAGCAACTAACCATTTGTGTGTACCATAAAGATAGCTTCCTAAAGATTAGACCATATTCCAATCCACACTGGTTCATCATCATTAACTAAAAAATAATGTTACCAAGTTCCTTAAGCAAAAAACTCTACAAGTGGGATAGATGTTCTATTGTACATAACTGTGAACAATTCAGTGTTTTCATCTTTTAAATACCAAATAGAACCCCTTTAGTATATGGGTAGCTATGATTTATAAGTGAAACTATAGAAAAAACTATCCTTCCCAGTTAAAGCTAGGGTATCATTATTTGCTTAATATAGAGTTGAATCTATACTCTAATTACAGTTATCTCCTAAATTATATAAAGTAGGATGATAAATTTATTTATTTTTAAAACTAGATATTTTTAGTTTATTCTTTAAGCATGTATATCCATCATCAAAAGTATCAATAGGACACTATCCGCTAACTAACCTTAAAGGGTCTTATTTTATACAATTATTTATGTCATAGCATCCTTTACAATAATTTGGACATTTTAGGCATTCATTATTTGAAAGATAATATTAAAATCTACACCTACATTCATTAGTTTAAGGATCTATAATCATACTAGAAGGGCAATCTAATCGAGTAGGTATCCAATCTCTAACATCATTAACAAGAGTGCTAATATTATTAGAGGAAGGAGTTACACATTAGTTCTAATTCTAGTAATCTATTAATTACCCAGTATTACATATAATACATTAGTTTTTCGAATCTTACAAGAAACAATTATTACTATTATTCTATGTAAGAAAGGCTCCTTTGTAAATTCTTAAATTATTTAAAATGAAACTATCTTAATTATCAATTGAACCAAATTATAGTTGAGGTAATTGAGATTGCAAGCCTAAAGGTAAAATTATTTTTAAAACTTAATTTTCATAACCCTTTACAAGAAGAAATATCTCCATTAAATTATTAATTTTTATTATTAGAGTTACTTGAATCCAAGCATTAAGTTAAATTCCAGTAATTTTATTAGATTTCATCTCAATTTCCCCATTCTTAAGAATTTCTATATTTATAGTTTCTGTAATCAATTTTATGATTAAGATTTAGATTTTGTTTTACAAACTTTAGTTACTTATCTTTATATGAAAAGAAATTAAAAAACCTGACTATTCAAAAATGTTTAAGAAATCTGTTAGAAAAAATTACTTGGCTTAGATTTAAAAAGATCCTTCATCATTAATTCTAATTTATAGATTATTCATAGGCTCTTCTACATTTTAAAGATATCCATTGTTACTTTAGTAGTAATAGAAATCAAAATGAGATTATAAGCGTGAGTTAAATTATAGAAAATCGTTGAAATAACTTCTAGGATTAGTAAAAGAATCATCCCAATATATTTTTATATTTCTGGAAAAGGAGCAACTTTATATAACATCATTATTAGATGAAAAATCTCCTATTTTTAAGATAATATCACTTTTTTTAAATGGCCGATCATAAGGCTAATTCTAAGGTGTAGATGTAAAAATAATTTATGATGCAGTCTCAACATTAGTTTCTAAAGTTACTTAATCACTTTAATAAATAATTTTTGAATATAAGAAATACCAATTGTTTTTTTAAATGGAAGGGAAAGGAAAAGATTAAACCGATGAAATCAGCTTAGAGTAAATAATTTAAGAATCCTTAATCTAATAACCAATTCGTAGTAATAAGTCATTTTAAGAGTATAGAGTAAATAAAGGATAAATAAATCCATTATATCCTCGAAATAAAAACCATCCACTTAGTGTTATCTTATTAACAGTATTAACAGAAGAATCAGATGATTTGAATATTTCTTAGCCATTCAGAATTAGATAAGGCTAGTCATTATCACATCTAGAATAGCCTATATCTACTAAAATTGAGTATTAGTTATTAGATATGCTACAAATTGATTGTTCTAAGTAGATTACTAACATATTGAGTAATATTTAAAGAAAATATTTTAATCTCATAAGTACTTATTTTTGTCACTATTTTAATTAACTATTAAATATTTGATTTTAGTAATCAATTTAATATTAATTTGATTCCTCGCATAAATTAGAACTCATTAGTAACTTACAAAAAAATATAAGCTTAAATGAACGTAATAATTTGTGTATCATTGTAAAAAATAATTAAGATCTAATAAATAAGAAATATAAAGTAATAATAATTAAAATCTAATAATGATACTTAAATAAATAAAATAATAGATTGAAATGTGTTCATTCTTATTAATCAAGCTTTTGTGATTACTCTACTGTATTTTAAATATGAAATCCTTAAGTTAGTTAATTTTATGATAATTTTCTTATTTGGGTATGAGAAAAATAATTCGTCAATCTTTGATATTTATTAACATGAAAAATTTTAATTATTTAATAGTAGATTTAGGTTATTTAATTATTTAATCTATCTAGTTCATAGAACAAGATTATTCATTTTTAATCTTCTATTGGTAACTACTTTAATATTATATAATTGTCATTCTTTTAGGCAAAATTTCTTTCAATTGAAAGTAAACTCTGGGTCATGTTCACCTAACTAGTCCTTACTTAGTAGGGAGAAGAATTGATGAAAGCTAAAATCAAATTAATTCTTAACATTTACTTACCCAACTGAGTCTTTTTTATTATGAGTACTATTTAAAACTCCCAATAATTTCATAATAGATTTTCTTTTTCTGATAATTCAGTGGCCAATCAATTAATTATTATATACAGTCATCCAGTTTCTCATTTGTTTAGATTAATTTATTTTCTATTTTTTTATTTCCTATCTCTTCTTCATATTTTATTTTGTTGAAACTTCTCTTATTTGGTCCCTTTTACTATAGTTTGATAATGTATGCTGCTGTTTAAGATTAACAAATTGTTTATCTAAAGAAGAAATAATTCAAAAAATCTACTACTCAATGAAAACTGGCTGCTTTTGAATTTACAATTTTAAAGAAGAAAAAAGCGAATTATTTAAACATATAGAGATAAAATATTTTCAAATAAAGTAATTTGTTTACTAATATGTATTAATGAGGAAAGGTCAATAGAAAATAAATTTTATTAATTTTTATATATTATTTTTATAAATTTTGTTAAATTTTTAATATTCTCATAAGTGTTTAGCATATTTTTTTCTATTCTATTCGGGAAGGAAACTATGAATATATTTGTCTAACTATTTTTTATCTTTAACATCCATGTTAGAGTAAGATATATCAAGAGGATAATTGTTATGAGATTTATTTGCTGGTTAATTATTTTATTAAATTTAAGATTATTTTTTTGAAAAAACACCTTTGATTATGATGTAAATAGTTTAAATATACTCTATTAAGAATATAATATTAAAAACTAGAAGGATCAGAATTACTAAATATCCTGTATTGAGGTAAAGCTTTATTTTTTCTTCATCAAAAAGAGTTTATTTATATAGAGCTGATTCTATTTTTAGTATAAAGAAATGTATTATCCAACAAATTGAAAGTATAAAATCACCCATTATTTTAATTAATCTACTTAAAAATAATTTATAAGGCTTCAAAATTAGAGTCTATAAGCAAGATACGAAAAATATTGTAGCATTTATAACACAAGCATAATAAGGTAACTCTCTAAAGATAAACAAAGTGAAAATGGAACAATATTTTTTAATCATTTAAAATAAAAAATAATTTCTAGCAAAGAAGGAACCACCTTATTTTAATCTTTCAGTAAAAATCGTAGAATAAAATAGTTTAGCATTCTTATTTTTATTATTTAATTCTTTTAGATTATAGTAAAAAGAAATAGCAAACATAACTAGAAAAGCAATGCTAAAATAATATCCATACCTAACTGCCCATTTATCTTGATTTGTATTGGCAAATTATACTAAAATAGAAAGAGATAAAAGCAATAAATTTGTTTCATTTTCTGAGTTGATTCTTTATATTATTCCACATTTTAAATTAGTCAATTTATCTTTTGTTACTTAGGAGAAATCTATATAAAATATGATCATTTTAAGAAATAAAATTAGTATTACCATAATTAAATATTTAATTATCACAATAGGAGCATTCACAAGAAAACTATTAGATAAACCAAGTCTTTTATACATAAATTAACTACTCAAGGTAACATCTTTATCTTCTAATTTTGTAGTAACAATTTTAAAAGAATCTATATAATTTGATGTTTAATAATCTACAACATCTGGGAATACCATAATTCCAAATACTTAATAAAAGGTGTATAGATTTGGTGGAAAATTAATTTTTAACAGAAGGAAAAGTAGAGTAGGTTAAGCAGTATTCAATAAATAGAATATAAATTAAGTAGACTAAACAGTGTTCAGAATTTATTAATGTTCATTTTTCATTGAATTAATTAATACTCCTACTTCTTTTTAGTCCAAGATTTCATCAGTGAATAGATAAGGACCTAATTCAAATTAAATAGGTTATTCTTTATATTTAGCACTTAAAACATAGGTTTAAGATAAGCTCATAAATTAAGCATTAACTAAGAATCTAACTTATCCAAATCTACATTAGAAATTAGATTTAACATGTAGCCTTGTATACAATCGATTTTCGCGGATGTATGGATCAATTAATTCATATTCCTTAGAAGGTATCTCTGATAAACTGATCTATATTAATAGACTTAATCTCTTTGGATTGGAAAAATCAATTTCCATTAAGTTATAGTCAAAAATGAAAACAAGTTGATAATAAGATTACTTAAATACAACTTACAACTATACATCCATATCTTATAAGCAAAGATATGCTCCATTGATATAACCAGCAGTTAATCCTTAACTTTAGCATTAGCAATTACTATTATTTAATATTAAACCTTCAGCACATCCAATACACTAGTCTTTAGTACCTGCACATTATAGGCATGGCTTTTCGCATTATAAGCAGCTATTAGTAATTTTATCATAGAAATAGCTTTAAGGGCAAGAGGTGCAAGTACCATCTGGTAGTGGGTAATGATTTAAGTCACAATCACAATTAGGGGGATTTAATCTTCCTGATTTACAAATTGTGCAGTTATCTGAATTTGTTTGACAGGATGAACATATTTTATTGCAAATTATATCTAAGCAAGTATCATTTTTTTCTTGATAAAATAAAAGATCGCATCCACATTAAGGTGGACTAAGTCTCTTTTCTGCACATTTAATGCAATTATTTGGATCAGAATCACATGTAGAGCATCTGGAAGAGCAATATTAGCATAAACCATTCTAATTTATAAACATGTTAGTTTCAATACAATCACATGAAGGAGGAAGTTAGTTCACTGATTTACATATGATGCAGGTATCTGAATCCCCTTTACATGTTAAGCACTTTTTATTACAGGGAATGCACTTTAGTTATTCTTAATCAGCATATGTCCCATCAGGGCATTCACAAGTATCTTATAAAGCATTAGTATAAACACATTTTTTGCAAGAAGTTGGGTTTGTAGTTAGATCTGGCTATTAGCAAGAAGAGATTAAATTGAGTTCTTCACATTATTTTGTTGTTTAATTAATGATAAACAGTTTATTGTAAATTTTACTATATCCTTTGCATTCTTCTTCAGTTATAGCAATACCTTTATAAATAACGAATCCTTATTTAGCGACTAAACAAGACATTTCAGTCACATCTTTAAAAATGAAACATTTTTAATCTGTAGTATAGTCGAAATAATAAGATCCATTACCTTATTGAATTGATAAATTATTTATAGAGATACTAAAACTTCCAGCAGGCACTGCTTATTTAGCAATATTGATATCTATTGGTGTTGAAGAAAACGCTTAGTAAGGTAGTAAAAATTTTAAATTTTCTCTTTGGAAATTGGAAACAATCTCAAATTCAAAATAAGTTATATCAGTGGAAAATATGCTTCTAAGTCTTGGGATGATCATCAAATAGTTATCTTCTTTCATATTCAACATAGAATATTTAGAATCCTTACAGTCAATAATAGTATATTGTATGCATATTCTGATTTACACTCTAGTACTATAGGGAACCAAAAAATATTCTATTGACATTCCAGATCTTGGGCTATATTAGACCAAAGATGTTTAATATTGGATATTATCAATAGATATGTAAGTGGAGAAAGCAGGTAATAAAGATGATATATTTATTCCACTAATTATAGCTGAAGAAGTTTAAGTTATTCTAAATCCCTTCACCTTATCAGCAGTAAATGGATTAGATTAAAAGTCTAGGATTAATCCAGATTATGTATCTATAAATTAACCTCTATTTCTACTATCATCCATGTCAACAGAAAATTAAGCTAATTAAAGAGTTTACTAAAATATTAGATTTTAGATTTCCATTATATCATCAATAGGATTTTACATGATATAAGTATACATTAATGGTAGAGTGCCAAAATTTCCACAACAATAATTATCATCATAGGCTGATAAACAAGGCCCAGTGCAAACTTAAGGGTTTGTGAAACTAAATGAAATATCAACATTGAATTCTTTATAGAGAAGCTAAGCATTAGTGTGAACCATAAATACTGCTTTCTATAGATTAGACCATATTCCTATCCATACTGGCTCGTTATCGTTAACTAAAAAGAAATGTCTATTCACTCCTTAAACAAAGAATTCCACAATAGCACTGGAGGTTCTATTATACATGACAGTGAATAATTCAGTACTACCATCACTGAGATACCAAATTGATCCTCTTTGGTATGCTGGTAGAGCCGATTTGTAAGTAAAACTAAAAAAAAAGTTACTTTTACCATTCATTCGCAGATTATCATTAAATACTTTATATGGGGCTGGATTTATTGTTAAAGAACAAGCAGCACCTAGGTTATAAAGAGTTGGATTGTAAAGTTAATAATTTCTCAAACTTCCTATTTGCAATTTATTCTTTAAGCAAGAATACCCATCGTCGAAAGTATCAACTGGACATTATCCATTTTCCAATCTTAATGGATCTTATTTAATACAACTTTATAAATCGTAACATCCTCTACAATAATTTGGACATTTGAAGCATTAGTCATTCTAAAGATAATATTAAAATCTACATTTGCACAATAATTCTACAGGATCCAATATCATATTAGAAGGACAATCTTTTCTTGTAGGCGTCCAATCTTTAACATCTGTAATGAGAGTACTTATATTAGTAGAAGAAGGGCTTACACATTAATTATTTTAATAATCAATCAGCTCTCCACTATTACATAAAATACAAGAATTTTTAGATGCCTATAGAAAGCAATTGTTATTATTATTTCTAGTAACAAAAGAACCTTTATAAATTCTTAAGTTATTTAACTTAAAACTATCTTAGTTTAGAATTGAACCAAATTGTAACTGAGGTAATTAGAGTAAAGGGTTTATTGGCTAAGTTATTTTTTAAGACTATGTCTCATAACCCTTCACAATTAGATAAATTTCTAATTAGCTATTAATTTTTGCAATTAAAGAAACTTAAATCCATTAATTAAATAAAACACCAGTAACAAAGTTTGAATTCAAGCCTATCTTCCCCGTAGAAAATAATTCAACTGCTATAGAAGAAGTCATATATTTGATTGTTACAATTCTAATATTACTTGAGAAAGCTGGGTTATTTATTTTAAAATGAAAAGATACTGCAAAACCAGATTATTCGCTTATATTAATAAAATCTGTAAGAAAGAACTTAAATGGTAATATCTCGAATTAACCAGAACTGTTAATACCAATTTAAAGTTGATTCATTGGCTGCTCTATATTTTATATAAATCCATTGTTACTGCTGTAGTAGAAAAAATCAAAATTCTATTGCAATACTGAGTTAAAAGATAGGAAATCGTTATAGTAACTTCTAGGGTTAGTGTAAGGATCATCCCAATAAATTTTTATATTCCTAGAAAAGGAGCAACTTTATCTAACACTATAATCAGATATGAAATTTCCGATATTCAAAACAATGTCTTTTTTCTAAAATGGTCCTGGATAAGGCTAATTCTAAGGTGAAGAAGTAAAAACAGTACCTGAAAAAGTTTCTATATTTGTAGTCAAAGTGACTTAATTAGGAGTATAAGTAATTGTTGAGTAGATAAAGTACCAATTATTATTTTAAATAGAAGGAAATGGGTGATCTATAATTGAAGCAAGAAGAGTAGATGATATGATTTAAGAAGTATTAATTTAATAGCCTATTTTGTATAATACATTAGTAACAGAGGACACAGTGAACAAATCATACACAAATTTATTATATCCTCTCAAGAAAAACCAGCCACTTAATGTTATACTATTGATAGTAGGGATAGACTAATCTGTATTCTTGAATATCTCCTATCCATATAGAATTTAATAAGATTAATCATTATCACAGCGAGAATAGCTCAAACCAGATAAAAATGTATAATGATTACTAGAAATGCTGCTTAAACATCTATTAATGTAGATTAATAATATGAAAAATAAATATTATTTATATATTGCATAAGTCATTTCTCTTTTTATGATTATTTATGCTTAATTAGATTATTTATCAATTAGTAAAGATTAATCAAAGTAATTAAACTTAGATATATTTTCAATTATGGTTTGTAAGTACAAATGGTCATAAAAAATTAAAGATGAAAAATCCTAATATAATTTAATCTAATAGTATAAATAATAATATACTAGTAAATAAATTGTATAATTCTAAAATAAATGATCAAGAATTTTACAGAATAAAGTTTAAGAATTTTTTTAAAGATTTTATTTATTTGATTGTTTATTTGTAAGATAAAATCGTAAGAGTAACTTAAAATCTAGTCAGATGAATTGAAGATTAGAAAAGAATATAATTAATTACATTTTAAAGGGATGCTTATTTTAATGCAACATGATTTTAAATATACTGTTTATATTAGGAATATAAAAATTCATTTTTATATAGATAAGCTATTTTTGTTACATCGACATAGATTTGCCTTACACTTAAATTTTATGAAAAAAACAAAGTAGAAAATTTATTTTTATTGAATTTTATTTTCAAACTAAGTAACTTGATTTTCTTTACTTTTATGTAAAATGAATTTGTATTTTATTTTTATTCAAGCTTTTATTCAAGATTATATGGTTATGATTCTCCTCTTATTTTTCTTTCTTAATTATGTAAAAATAACTAACTAATCTATTTTTAGCTTTTAGTATAATCTATCTATAATACATCTTATTTTAGATATTGGGATCTATTAGTTTACAATTTTAATTTCCAATTATTATTTACATTTAAATATTTCCATTTTTTTATTATTTACACATTACTGTTGAAATTTTATCATTTTAAATTTTGACAAAAAAAATTATCTTACAGTTGCTTAATAAAATTAAATTTGAAATAATTTTAAGATATTTTTATAGTTTAATTTTGAGAAGTATTATAAATTGTTAAATTAATGATAACAAGTTACTAGTTTTCTTTATAAATTAAATGATTATTACTAGATTATTCTTTCTTACATTTTACAGATTATAAAAGAATTTGAGGAATAAGATATAGTCTTTCAATTAGTTTAGAATTATTTAACTTGAATTCTCATTGATTATTTTGATTAAATATTATAGTAGTTAATTGAATTTAAGATATTTTGATTGACTAATGAAAGTTCTAAGATCTTTCTAATAAAATTTATATAGAAACCTTCTAATATATTAAAAATTTATTCTATGCGTATATAGGAACTAATTAATATTGTATACTAGAGGATTTATAACATTGCATTTAACCTATTAGAATATAATTAACTTTTATAAATTATTATACTGATTGTATAAAACATTTGGATATCAGAATAATTTTCAGATCCTCATATTATAGAATGAAACCAGTCCTATTAAAGCATAATGGAGACAAATTCTCTAAGTAGCATATTAAAATTAGACCTAAAAATTAAATTTTCATTCAAATTTTAATGAAACCTTATACTCTCTATTTCTGATATACTCTCGAAACATCACTATAATGGGTAGTTTTTGGACTGTCTCTAGGTTACCTACATAAACAAGTTGCACTATACTAAAAATTAATTTAGTTATATTAAAATAATCATTTTTCTAATGTATAGTTTTTATAATTTCAAATAAGAATAGAAATAGTTATCTATTATTGATAAAATCACTTATTATTATAATAATTATAACCCTAATTTTAATTGTAGAAGAAAAAAAATGAAATCTTAAAAATAAAAGTTTAGCTATTAATTCTCACAAATAAAGAGCCAATTAATGTAAGAATGCATTTTTAGTGAATAACAGATAAAAGATATTTTTGATTTCTTATAGACCATTAATAAGTGTTAGAACATAAAATATATAAGAAATGATGAAAATACATTAACAATAAAATGTCAAATGTATGATTCTATTAAAAGATGTATTATCAATTGTCTATGCATTGTTTATGAATTAAATACTCCTTAAAGAAAAGAAACCCTATCATTATTTTAAAAAATAATAGTTAACATTACAAAATAGTATAAAAGAAACGAGGAGCTTGATATGCTATTAAATGATAGAAAATACCCTTATACTGATAAATTTTTAATATTTAAAGAGAGATACTTGATCAAAATCTATGAGATAGAAATAAATAATAAAAATAATGATGAGTTGATGTTCTTTAATTCAAAGATTAAAGAGTCAAATTACCCTTTTATTAACATTTGTTACATAGACAATATAAATCAATTAAATAAAAGAAGCTTGAAACATTTTTAATAAAATGTTGTTAACAGCATAAATTTAAAAGAAATGATTATTAACTTTAATTATGATAACTTATAAATAGAAGAATTATCATAATATCTTTCTTCATGTAAATAAGTGAATAAACTGTCATTAATGTTTAACATCAGCTCTATCAATTAAGCAGATGTTAATTAATTAGGTAAACTACTAATTAAAGGTAATCATTTCTAAATATTAAATTTAAATTGGAATCTTGAAATTAATGAATAAATGTTTCAAATATTTTCATAAATCGATTAAAATAATAAATTAAAAGAACTTTAAATTAATAAATTTGAGTATTTTCAAGATATTAAAAACAATGAATAAAAAAAATAAGTATAAAACTTTCATTCAGGATTAAACAAATAATTTAAATTTGATAAAGGCTTCAAAAATTTTTGTGAAAATATTATTAAATTTGAAGATCTCATTCAAATCTATTTGAATTTTAATTGCTCGAATTTAGGGTCAAATTCTATGTAGCATCTCTCTAAAGCTATTGGTTAATTAGTTAAATTAAATAAATGTTCATTATAATTATCATATAATTAATTAGATGATAAATGCTGTTAAACTCTAGCTAACGGATTAAGAAATTGTATTAACCTTTAGGAGCTATCATTAAATATAAGATTGAATATCATATAGCCATAAAGCTTGATATATTTCTTAAGATAAATAATTAATTGTTAATAACTAAAATTATTTGATTTCTTTACTATGAATGAAAACTTTAAAATAGAATTAAATTAATTGCTAGAAATTTATGACTTATCTTCTAAGCTTATTAATCTAAGAGTCTTCAACAACGATTATATTCATTGGTATCCTTAAATTTAAGTAAAAGAGATTTTATCTCATTCAATATTAATCTTAAGAAAAGTAAAAAGATTGGTCTATATTAATTCTTAAAAATATTATTGAAGAGAAATAGGATTATTCTAAAATGGAGGAATCCAATTAATCAATCAACTAACTAACTAACTAATAATTAACTAACTATCTAACCAACCATCCATCTCATCAGTTTCATTTTAATTTGTATAAAATTAATGAAATTGTATTTGAAAAAATTAAAAATTTATAATAATTAAACATAATTAGACATTCAATCCTATATTTTTAATAAATATAATTTCTCTCAATTCCAAAGGATATTATTTGCTTGATTTTTTATATATAATAAATTATTATTAAAGATGTGACAACACGAAAAATATATTTTAAATGTTTATTTCATACAAATCATACTTTTTTAGATTATTTATTTTATTAAGTTTTTAATTCTATATATCTATTATTTTAAAAAATATCTTTTTTTTTCTTCTGAGATTATTTTTTCTGAATTAGCTCTTTAAAAAAATAATATATTTTGATGAAATACTCTGATAAGAATATTAAGTTGAAGATAAATAGTAAAATTATAATTATGTTTCCATAATTTAGATAACTATTTAATAAATCTTTAGCGAACTCAGAAGATTAATTAAATTAGTCTTCAATATTAAGAATAATTATATGAAGGAACCAAACAGTTGAAAATATTTACTCACCTAAAATTTTAACTGTTCTACTAACTATATTTGTATAGGGCTTTAGGCATAAAGTTATAAACGACGATGAAAGAAATATTATTCCATTGATTAAACAAGCTATAAAAGGATTATCCTGAAAGCAGAATATTACTACTATTACTAAATATTTTTTAATCATCTAGATAAGAAAATAATTTCTAACTAATTTTGAATCATTTTATAATAATCTTTCAGTGAATGAAATGGAGAATTAATTAGGATTATTCTTTTCCTTAGAGTTTATTTCTCTGTAATTATATAAGAATGAAACAGTGAAAATAAAGATAAAAGTAATTGAGATGTAATATCCATATCTTACTGCCCATAAATCCTGTTGAGTTATTGTGAATTGGTGTAATATTGAAATTGTTAATAGTAATAAATTAGTTTCGTTCTCTCCATTTATTTTTTAAAGTAGAATTAGCTTCAATTTAATTAATTTTTCTTGATGAATTTTAAAAAAAAATAGATTTGCTTAAACTAATATCTATAATGTAATTATTAGAAGTAGTAAAGAGGCATATTTTAAGATTGCCATTGTAGCATTAATTATTAATGAATTAGAAAATCCTATTCTTTTAAATGTAACTTATGTAGCTAATTTAACTTCAGTTTAATTAAATTTATAACCGAATATTTCAAATTATTCTTTATAGTCCTTCGATAAGTAATCAACTACATCAGGAAAAGTGATTAATCCAAACATTTAGTAGAATTAATATAAATTAGGTGGGAAGTTAGCTTTAAGAAGTAAGAAAAGTGTAGTAGGTTAAGCAGTATTTAAGAAATAGAATAGAATTTAAGATTATTACACTATTTTTAATACATTTTAATATTCTTCATTTTTCATCAAATCTATTACTTCTGATAAATTATTATTTTTAAGTACTTCTTTAGTGAAAATGTAAGGACCAATTTCAAAAGGTATAGGATTTTTGGAATACTTTGAATTGAGAACATATTTTTTATCATTACTAATAAACATGCTATTTTAAGGAAATTATGCCATCCCACTTAGTGTCTAGAAGCTTTGGAATACATTTAATTTTACAGTAAGTTTATTACCTTTTATTTCAGGATCTGAGAATGAATAAAGTTTAGGAGAGATATCGCTTAAATGAAATGCTAAAAGGTTTTAAATTTTATAGATGCTAAAGTTAATTTCTATTAAGTTATGATCAAAAGTAAATGTGAGTAAATATTAGTAGTCTTTTAGAGATACCTATAATCTTACTTCCATTGAGAAAGCACATAAATATTTTATACTCTAATTTTCTTAGAATTAACCAACCTCATATCCTTCATCGCATTTACATGTACTATTTACTAATTGTAATCCATCCAAGCAGAATGTACAATTATTACTAGATATCTCACATGACTAACAAGGGAATTCACATTTTAAGCACTGTAAACTGTTTTTATCATAATAAAATGAAGAAGAGCATTATGAACAAGTACCATCTTTATTTTCATAATAGTTAGTCTCACAATCGCAAGATGGAGGATTCAATCTCCCAGGCTTGCAAGTATTACAAATGAGAGTATCATTTTAATCATGTTTACAAGTTAAACACTTAGCATCACATTAATATTCTAAACATTCATTATTCTATTCAATGTAAAAATTTTAATCGCAATTGCAATAGGGAGGATTTGCTCTTTTACTAGCACAAGTTATACAAGAATCCTTTTCCATAAAGCAAGTTTCACATTTAGATGAACATTCTTCGCATTTAAATGTCATTTAATTTAAAAAATAGTGAGGATTCTTGCAATCACAATTTGGAGGTTATTAATCGTTATCTTAACACTAAATACAATTATTACTAGAAGAGGAACAAGAAGAACATGCTGGATTACATTGAGTGCATAAATTGCTATTACTATCTTTTTAATATCCTTATAAGCATTGGCAATTATTATTTGGATCCTAATTTTAATATTTACATTCTAGACATTAAAAAATGTTATTTATTAATTCAATAGTTTTACAATCAGGAAATTATTACCAAGTGTCAAGACATTCTCCCATAGGAGTAATAATAAAATATGTTTTATTTTCCTCATTAAAACTTTAACATTTCTCTTCTGTTATTATCTAACCTTTGTAGTAAATATAGCCCTTTTTCAAACGAATACACTTCATTTCATCTAAAAAAGCAAAAATGAAGCAAGGTTCATCTGAAGAATAGTCGAAGTAGTATAATCCATTTCCATTGTCAATATGAATTCCATTCAGATAGAATAAAAAATCTTGAGAATTATAGCTTTAAGTACCAATATATACATCCAATAATGGTACAATATTTGTAATAGCAAGATCCAAAAATTAAATTAATTCTCTTTGAAAATTGCAGACTACTTCAAATTCTATTAGATGTATACCTACTGAAATAGTAGTTTATTATCTCATTATAATGAACAGAGTGCTACTTTCATTCATATTCAACTTTGAATATTAGGAATCTTTGCATTGATTTAGATAACATATTCTAATAATTAATTGCTATCCTATAGGAACTAAAAGATATTATACAAAGTCTCCACCTAATTAATAATACAAGAGCGTTACTTGAGATTCTATTGTAACAGGAAATATAGTACAATAAAAACTTATCCACTTATATCCATTTATATTAATATTCTAAACAACGGAATTTGTATTTTTGTTATATCCAAATCCTTTTAACCTATCAATAATATGTGAAGAACCTTAAAAATTTAATATTAAATTAGGTGAAAGTTGGTTTTTATAAATATTATTAAAATCGTAGAACAGATCAACTGAAAAATAACATATCATTTTTACTTAGTAAGCAAAGAAAGTTTTTAAAGTATTTAAATCTGATATTGGATTAGTTATATTTCTTATAAACAACCAAGGAAAATCTTAAGGATTTCCGCACAAATATCCTGTAAGATAATTAGAACTACAAGCTCCAACACACAAAGATGGATTGGTTAGCTTAAAGGTGGTACTTAAATAAGATAAGTCAATAGTTGTAGAAAAAAATTCAGAAAGTGATTGAATAAATAATACCACTTATTTCATATCTGTCCATAGAGAAAACCAAATACCTTAAAATACTACAATTTAGCATCTATACCTTAATTAACCAAAAACTAAGAAGTAGATATAATTAATACCTAAATTTTCCTCATAAGAAATAGTGAATATTTCATTAGTCCCATCTTTAAATGTAGAAATAGCTTATTTATTAATAAGAGGGGAAGGAAGAACATAGGAGAAACTGTAGAAAAATGAATACTAATCAGATTAATCTAAGTTTAATTAACTTTTTGTAAGAATATAATCTGATAAAACTATGAATAAAGAGCAATTTGGTTGAGCCAATTGTGGGTTAACAAAATGAATTATTTTGTTATCTCTGCTAAATATAGTTAATTTATTTTTAATACAAGTATATCCATCATCAAAGTAGTTAGAGTCACATTCACCATTAGATTTTCTAAATTTATCTTATTCAATACATGTAGTTGAATCAGTGCAACCTTTACAATAATTAGGACATTTTTTACAAGTTTTATCTTATGCCTTATAAAATTAGTACATGCAATCACATAATTTGGTATTTGCATTATAAACCATATCTGAGGGACAATCTGTATGATTTTCATTCCAATCTATTAAATTGTCTTTTTTTACATTTTTACTGGGCAACACTTCAGCAGTGCATTCCATACTATCACTTTGATAATTAATTAAATAATTAGAATTACAAATTATACATGATTTTACCACTCTAGATGCTTATAAATAACAATTGCCTTCATTAAGCGTAAGGAATGTTCCTTTGTAGTATCTAATATGGCTGTAATGTATATCTACATCATTAGATATTTTTCCTAACTATATTTAGTTTAAAGTAAATTGAGTAATAGGAATTGATAAAGCCTGATTTTCTAATCCTGTAATAATGTAATAAGCTGTAAAATCTATTAAAGATTTGATTACTATTGTAACTTAATTCCATTAATTATAGGAAACTCCATTAATAAATTAATTATTCATATTGGATTGATCAGGACTATTAACATCTATATATACTGCACTTAAAGAGAATAATCTCAAAAAAGTAAATGTAGTGGAAGCTAATTTGAAATGAAAACTAATTGTAATTCCTCCGAAATCAGAAATATTCACATAGTCAGTTAATAATTCCTCTTATGCTTTTACTGTAAGAATTTAAGAACTTCCTACACTCTAATTAATATACTTCCTCTATGGATTGGCTGTATTAATGATGCTATTAGGATTAGTTTTAGAATAGAAAAAATCTAAATTCCAAATTAGTTAAGTATCCAAAGCAGAATAGTCTCCATAAAGATTATTTAAATTATTATTGTCAATATTGTAATCCCAGTATATAAATATATTTTTGGAGAAAGCACATGATTCATTGATACCTGGATCGATAGTCGGATTTCCGATGGTTAAAATAATATCATTTTTGTAAAATGGTTAATGATATGATAGTTAAAGAGGATTTAAATTTATAATCGAGAAATTTTTTATAGTATGAACAGTAGTTTATCCTGTAATTGAATTATTAGAATAAAATATAGAAGCTTTAATAAAAAACCACGCATTTACATTGATAAGTGATGCATACTAATTGTTTACTATGGATTTAACTTACTATTACACTTAATTAGTATTATAATTATATGACACTTTTATTAATAGCTATCCTTATTACTCAATAGAAAATAATTATTAATAATAATTCTCAGAGCATCTTAAAAAGAACCATCCTTAAACTGTAATATGATTAATTGTAAGTATAGTTTGATCAGTTGATTGAAAGAGATCTTATCCATAATATTTTTTATATTAATGAAGTATAAGGTATTATTTGCTGATTTCATCTTAATTAAGCTGTCTATAGTTTATAGATACAACTAGTTGCGAATAGCTTAAAAATAATATAAGGATTCTTAGAATATCTTATTTTATTCTATCCATTATCTTAATAAAAATTCTTATTTTAGTATGACTATTTGATAAAAAATTGTTTTGTACAAAATCTTAAATCAATAAAAGATTTAATATTTTTTTAAAAATGTAATCTATTTGCTCATTAAAAAAGTTAAATTGGTAGATCTCTATGATTTATTGAATGGATAAAAGAACTATATAGATTTCTTCTATCCTTAAAATAAAAAAGGATTTCCATTTCCATAAAATAGTAATAAATGTTTTTTCTCACTTTCGAAATAGATGATGATATGAATATTTGTATCTTAAGTTGAGAAAATAAAATTATCATATTATTACATAGATAATAGTGTAAGCCTAAATTGTAAAAATGAATAAATTATCAGCATCTATCTATTCATTTTTTATTTTTATCTTTCTATCCAAAAACTTAAACTTATGTAATTATTATCAGAAAATTTTTATTTTTATAAGACCTATCTATTGAATTTACCTTATAATCCTATTGTTTGGTATTCATAAAAATATACAACTCTTAGAGATCTTTGAGAATTGATAGAATACTACTTTTAATATTGATCAATCCAATAATAAATATTAATTAACCAAAGAAAGCACTATAAGTAGATTATTATTTCATTTTATCCAAAAATTGAAAGTTTTAAAAATGGATTTGTACAATTATTGAATAAAATTTTATAATAAATAAAGACAATTCATTTTCAAAAATCATTAAGGAAAAATACATTTTTAAAGAGTAGGTATTCTATTGAAATTATTTAATAAATTCAAAAATCATAATTGAAGATTTAAAATGAAAATCATGTAACTATTTACTCAATTATAAAATGTGTTGCTAATTAAATAATATGTATTATAAATTTTTAAGTATTTAAAGAATTTTATTATAATTTATTCCTTATTATTAGATTAAATTTTATTTTTTTTAAATCTATTTTAATGATGCTTTTAATTTTAAGATGATTTGATTATTTCAATAAGAAATTTTTGTTACTTTTACCTAACTTTTATTTAAAGATGAGTTTAGAGGATAATTATTATTTTTGTATTTATTATTCTTATAGAGCATGCTATCTAGATTTACATCTCCTTTTTTATTTACTTTCAATTTTTTGGAGCATAACTTTTTAATAGTACAATAGATTTTAATAAAATATTCAGTCAAGAAAATCAAATTAAAGACAAATAAAATTATTATTATTATATTTCCAACATTTAAGTAGTTATTAATAGTTTCATCATTAAATTCAGATTTTCTGCTTAGTTTTTCCTCAATAATTAAAATAGCAATATGAAGAAACCAAACAGAAGCAAATAATATCTCTCCAATTATTTTAACAGATCTAGATATAAAATTAGAGTAAGGTTTATGATAAAATGTAAGAATTGAGGAAGATAGAAAGATTATACCATTAAGTGTACACACTATATAAGGACTGTTCTTTAAGGAAAATAGAACAATTATAACACCATACTTTTTAGCTAATTAAATTAAAAAATAATTCCTTCGTAGTATGGAGATATCTTAATAGTTAGTTGGTAATCTTTCAATAAATTGAAAAGAGTAAATAAATGAGCTTTTTAGCTGAGAGGAATTTATTTCAATTAGATTTTAATAAAAAGATATTATAAAAATAGTTAGAAAGATTAGTGCTATATAATAGCCATATCTAACAGACCATAATTCTTAATCAAAAATAGTAAATTAATGGAGAATAGATATTGTTAAAATCAATAAATTAGTTTCATTTTCAGCATTTAGTCTTTACAGTAATATCTATCTCATCTTCTAAATTTTATTTATCTAGTCTCTCGAGAAAACTTAAATTAAATATGTTACGAATTACAATATCCCAATAACTAAAATTATTCCAAAGTACTTTAATATTGAAAATGTTGTGTCAACAAAAAAGCAATTTGAAAACCCAATTCTTTTATAAGTACCATCAGTAGTTAACTTAACTTCTTTTTTACTAAAGTTATATCCTAAAATATCAAACTATTATTTATAATCAGTAGTTTAGTAATCTACAACGTTAGGATATATAAGTATCCCAAAAACCTAGTAAAATATATACAAGTTAGGAGGGAAATTGGCTTTTAAAAGTAAGAAAAGGACAGTTGGCTGAGCAGTGCTTAAGAAATAAAATAGCACTTAAGATTATTAAACTATTTTAAGAATATTTTAGTATTTTTAATCTTTCATAGTATTCATAACTTAAGAAACCTTTTCATGATCAAGTATTTCTTTAGTGAACAAATAAGGACCTATATCAAATTATAAGGGAATTGTGAGGTATTTAGAAGCCAGGATAAATATAAAATCTGAGCTATAAAACTAATTAGTTTTCATGAATTAAACAATTCCACTGGTGGATTTAAAGCTTTACTAAATATTCAAATCAAGAGTAAGTTGATTTTGATTGATTATTGGATTAGTGAATGAATATAAATACTTTGGAACATCAAATAAGGAAATATCAATTAAATTTTTGATATTTTATTCATTAAAATCAATAGAGGATAGATTATAATCGAATATTAAAATCAAAACATAATAAGAATTTTTTAGTATTACTTTTAGGCTGACATCCATTTATTTTACACACTAATATTCACCTCTTATTTTTCCTAATTCATATCCATTTCCACAAGTACAAGTATTATTTATTAATATTAACCCTTCTTCACATTAAATACATTTATTTTTTGAAGTATTGCATTATGAGCAAGGAGGTTAGCATGCTATGCATGAATCACTATTTTTATCATAAAAATATCCAGATAAACAAGGTTAACAAGTACCATCTAATTATTCTATATAATTATCCAAACAGTTACACTAAGGAGGATCTAATCTACCCGATTTACATGTTTTACAATTAATTTCTTTGGTAATACTATCTTTCATACATTTTAAGCACTTACTATCACAAACTAAGTCTATACATATTCCATTAATTTCATCATAATTTTCATCGCAATCACAAGTTGGAGGATTTGATCTACTATTTCTACAAGTAATACATAAATCTTTATCATCTGCACAAGATCCACATTTATATGAGCATTAATCACACTTTAAGTCTTAATTAACAAAGTAGTTGGTGTCTAAACAATCACAATTAGGAGTTTTTTAATTAGACTATTTACATTAAGTACAATTATCTCTTGAACCAAAGCATGTTGCACATATAGGATTACATTAATAACATAGCTGAGTTTTACTATCTTAATAATATCCATCAATGCACTCACAATTATTGCTTAAATTTGTATTTGGATAATTACATTCAATACATTATAAAACATTATTTACTAAATCAACTCTTTTGCAATTTAGAAACATTTAATAAGTGTCTACACATTCTTTAGTTGAATAATCTATGATAAAAAATTATTTTTTAGCTAAATTATAGCTCAAGCATTAATCCTCAGTAATTAGTCTATTTTAATAACTAACATATCCTTTTTTCATTAAGAGACAATTCATTATGTCAATCTTACTAAAGATAAAACAAGGCTCTTCTGCTGTGTAGTCAAAATAATATAGCCCATTACCTTTATCAATATTTATTGAATTGAGGAAAAATGTAAAATCTTCTGTATTATATTATTAAAAACCTATATATATGTTATGATACAGCAAAGATACTGAGAACGATTAACTTAAAAATTAGATTTACTCTCTTTAATAATTACAGACTATATCAAATTCTATGTAATGAATACTTACTGAAAATTAACTTGGAAATCTCATTATTATGAACAAAGAATTGTAGATATTAAGATTGAGCATGGAATATTATGAGTCTTTGCATTCCGTTAAATAACAAATTCTTATAAATACCTTTTATCCATGAGGAACTAAAAGAATTTCTACTTTTTTGCCATTTAGTGGATAATATAACAAAGAAACTTAAGAATTAATCTTTTCTAGAAATATGGTACAATAAAAAGTTACCCAGTAAAAACCTGAGACATTTATATTTTAAATAACAGCCATTGATTATTTTGTAAATCTAAATCCTTTTAGTTTATCAATAGTATGGGGACTTCCTTAAAAATCTAAAGTTAAAGTAGAAGTTGGAGAGCTTAAATCTTTATATACTTATGTTAAATCAGAAAAAAAAGAAATTTTAAACATAGCTAAGTTTTAAGCTGGATTAGATAAAAACATTTCCAAATTAACCAAATCGTTTTAAGGATTAGTCATATTTCTAATAAACATTAAAGGTCTGTTTCCTAGATTCCCACATAAGTATCCTGGATGATAACTTGATTTACAAGGTCCTACACATAATTGTGGATTATTCAATTAAAAATTAAAATTAATAGTAAATGTTTCATGATAAAAATAAGAATCTGTTTAAATTAATAACAATGCTTTTTATAAATCTGTCCAGAAAGCGATCCATACAGTTTAAACAACACTTATAATTGGAGTGTATTTGACCTAACCTAGTACTTCAAAAACTAAGACAGTATATCCAGATATCACCTAATATGCAAAGGTGAATAGCTCTTAATTCCCATCTTTGAAGAAGGCAAATGAATAATCATTAGTGAGAGTACCTGTGAATTAATAAGAAAAGCTAAAGAAAAACGAGTAAGAACTTTATTATTTTAATTTTAATATATTATCTAATAAGGTATAATCAACAGGGCTGATAGATTAAGAGCAGATAATATTTAAATTTGGCTGAATGAATGTTTTAACAACATTATCTCTACTATAAATAGTCAATCTCTGATTTATGCATGCATATCCATCATCGAAATAACCATACTAGCATAATCCGTTTGATTCTCGAAATTAATCTTATTAGATGCATGTATATTCATTGATGCATCCTAAGCAATAACTTGGACATTAAGCACAAGTATTATCTATTTTTTTATAAAATTAAAACATACATTCACATGCTTTTGTTCCAGAATTATAAACTTGATCAGGAGGACAATCACTATGATTCTCATTCCAATCTATAATATCATCTTTAGCTATATCAACACTAGGTGTATTCTATGTTTTACAGTCTAAATTACCTTGATAGTCAAGGAAGAAACTCTGTTTACATATTATGCAAGATTTAATATCTCGAGAGGCTTACAAATAACAATTTCCTTCGTATGATGTAAGGAATGTTCCTTTATAGTATCGTATGTGACTAAACTAAATATTATTAGTATTTGTTGTTTGACCAAACTATATTTAGCTTATCAGAAATTAATTAAATTAGTATTACCTCACTTAACTCTCGAATCCATATATTATCATATAAGCTTAATTAATAGTCAACGATTTTATTACAAGTGTAAGTTAATTCCATCTATTAAAAGCTATTCCATTAATCCATTAATTATTCATATTTATTCTATTATATCTACAATCTAAATCAATATATATAGGATTTGCAAGATTAATAACTGTCAACAATCTTTAATAATCAAGTGTTAAAAGTTAAGTTATTTTAAAATGAAAACTTAGTGTAAATCCGCCAAAATCAAGAGGATTAACATAATCAGTTTAAAAGTAGCTTCCAGCCTTCACATCTAAAATTTAGGAATTACCTACAAATGAGTTATCATATTTTTTCATAAAATTTGCAGTATTGAAAATAAAATTTGGATTGGCTTTTGAATAGAAAAAATCATAATTCCATATTAGCTAAGTTTACTATGCAGAGTAATCATCCCTCAGCTAATTAGTATTACTAAGGTTTATATTAGAATCCCAGTAGAAAAATACATTTTTAGAATAGGCACATGATTCATAAATACCTGATTTAGTTGTAGGATTGCCAATCCTTAAAATAATATCTTTTTTATTTAAAGACAGAAAATATGGTTATGATTATGGTGTTATCATTAGTAAATTTAGGTTCCCTTAGCAGTGAATAGAAGTTTAGACAGAAATCTAATTATTCTATTTATCTGCTTATACTTGAACTAGAAACCATGTATTTAAACTTATTACGCTTACAATTTTTCTAGTTTGAATAGACATAACAGTCTAGATGATTTCTTTATTATTTATATTATACTATAAACTGAATAGCTCTTATCCATTTTAAATAATTGCTAATAACTATATATCTTATGTAGATTAACATCTAGCAAAGTACCATCCTTAAATAGAGATTTGGTTTATACTAGTTATCGATTGATCAGACTATTGAAAAATATCTATGCCATAATACATTTATCTTGAACGAACAATACGTTATTGTTTAAATCTATCATCATAGTTTATTTACTTGTAGTTGGCTGAGCTAGTTTATTTTAAGAAAACTATAAAGAAGAAAAGGATACAGAATAGATTTATTGTACATTTCTAATTCATTGATAAATATAATTCGTTTTTCTATAGCTTTTTTTTTTATAATTAGATTGTGTTAATAATATGGAAAAAATAATAATTAAGATCAAGATCTTGATATAATAATTTAGAATAACCTTTAGCAGTTAGTATGTAGTTGAATCATACTATTTATAACAAAATCTTCTTCCATAAAGTAATTCAAAAAATAAAATGTTTGAAAGTAGCATAACATAAAATTTATATTTATACTAATCTAATATAAAACAAAATCTTTCAATGCTTAAAGTTTAAGCTATCTACAATTTTTAATTTATTTATATTTAAAATAGAATATTGATAGGATTGTAAGTTTAGATAAAAATGTAATTATTAGCGTGTAATAATATCCTAAAGTATGTTTAGAGAGCAATATTATAAAAGATTAATTATAGCTGAGCATTTAACGATTGGGAAATTCTTTTAAGATTCTAAGATTCTAGATTAAAAGTTAGGGTAATTAATTGATTTAAATACCATATTTCATAAAAAATGAAGTATAATAGAAATAAACTAAATGTAATTTATACATTAAATATATAATATATCACTATTAAACATATTTTAAAGGCACTTAATAGATAATAAGAATCTATTATTTCTTTTACAAAATAGTATCGAGATGTTTAAAGATTAATTTTACTTTTTCATTATTTACCATCAAATAAGCTTAAGGTAAAAGACTAAAGAAAATTTTAATAATAAATTAAAAATCTTTTATTAATTTAAATTAATAATTACCGTATGAATAGTTGATTGTATTGATTAATCAATAAATTAGGCTAAACTAAAATGCAAACTGTAATTTTTTTAGTTAAAGTTACAATATAATTAATACCATCAATTCATTAATTTTTTCTTCCATCAATTAGATAGTCATCCAAATTTAGAGAGTAACTTTAGTATTTTAAAATATAATAAAAAATAAGACATTTCGATCTTATTGCAGATAATATCGCAAAAAATTTCTAAGCTAAATATATTTCTACTTAAAATGACTAAAATGAATTAAATCAGTTAAGTTTTGCTTTTACTAAATATTAATTTTTTAATAATAGTAACCCCTTATTATTTTACTATATTTCCTGATAAATAATAAGATAATAAATTAGTAGGTATTAGATATTAATATGTTAGAATAATATAGTGGATTAAGTTTAAACTAGAATAGTTATTAAATTTATTATAATAGCATTTTTATTTTTTTAATTCATTTTAGCAACATTTTTCCATTCTCTAAACTCATAACTGTACATTAAAGTGCTATACAAATATAAAAACAAATTACCTTATTATTTTAAACAATATCAAATATTTTTTGAGTAGATTTTTAGGGGAAAATGCTTATCGATATATAAAAATAAATATTTTTCTAAAGTTCAATTATTAAATTAAATGAATTTATTTTAGATTTAGTAA
The DNA here is from genome assembly GCA_000260095.1 of Tetrahymena borealis. Lineage (NCBI taxonomy): Eukaryota > Ciliophora > Oligohymenophorea > Hymenostomatida > Tetrahymenidae > Tetrahymena > Tetrahymena borealis. The sequence continues at coordinate 995,843 of JH651232.1, read as the reverse complement.
TTTTATTATGAGGTTATTGAATAGAATAACTAAGGAGTGGATATTTTCATTAAATGTATTTATATTTATATCAAATTTGAGTTGACCTTCTCAAATTCATATTTATTTCAAAGTAACATTAAGAAAATTATACAATAATATTAGTTGTAAGATATTTGCTAATTTATTGTTCTTTAATTTTGATCAATTGCAATAACAGTAATCTATTTTTTAGTTATTAATTATTTTTAGAATATTTACTGATCAATCTTTTTGATGTAAAATTAATTTTTAGATAATATTGAGGGATTCACATATGTCTTAGATTTTTAATGAAATAATTTCTTATTCTTTTAATTTATTTCTTATAGTCATTGTAGATTTATTATAATTTTGAGAATATTATTATTAGTTATGATTAATCATTAAAGTATTAATGTAAGGTAGAAATCTACCAAAAATATTATTGAAGTATATTGATGAATATAACTACTGACTATTGTGACTATCTTATAAATATTTTTTAACAATAATAATTTTTAGTTGTTTAAAAATATATCAAAAATTAAAAATAAATTTTTTTGGATGATTTATTTTAATTCTAAACTGAATGTAGTAAATTTAATTTTATGATTAATGAATAACTATTTTAAATTATTTATAGACATATTATTTTAATTCAATAATTTTATAATATGCTACTATGGCTATATACCAAAATGGCAGTAAAATGGTTAATGATAATTAACAAAATAAAGTCTATACAAAGGCCAAAATATATATTAAAATGAATGCCTTGGTTTCTAAAATATTAGGCTTACCAAATAAAATTGTGAGTTATATTTGTGAATATATTCTGCTTTTTAAAGCTAAAATTTGAAATATATCAAATGATTTAAATATAAGTGATATAGAGAATTTGACATTGGTTGTTGGGTTTCAGTTCTTTACTAAATTTAAATTAGGTAATTTAAAATCTGAATATTTTTTATAAAAATAATGAAGTTGAAAATGGTAAAATATTAAAACTTTTAAGTCAAGATAAAATATTTTTATATGTAGTATTTTACTTTTAAAATATTTAGACTTAATTATTATTAATTAATCTCAACCTAAAAGTACTTCCTTAGTTTATAAAATTAAATGCCTCATTCTCATATCGAAAAAACTTTAAATAAATGAGGCTGATTTTGATGATTTAGTTTTAGTAATGAGAGAAAATAATAGTTGTAAGTTGAAATTTAGAATTAGTTGTTTCTTTTTATTATTTTTTGTATCTTACATAATATTATTACCAACACTATTACTCAACTAAAATTTAAGAAAACAAAGTAAAGAAAAAATTACAAAAAATATAAATTTAATAAAAATCTAACTCTTTCTAATGACACTATTATATTATTACTGTTTATTTATTTTTATAAACTAATTATTATGCTCTTCTTGCATTATTCAACAGCCTACCTAGACATATTGTGATTCTAATAGATTATGTAAATAATGTTCCAATAAAAATTGTAAATCCTGCCTACTAGATCTAACCAGCTGCGATACTTGTATAGAAAATACTTATTTTTATGAACAAAATTGTTATCTCTAATAACCGAGTGGAGCTTTATGCAATGAAAATAAGGTTTGTCAAAAATGTAGTATAGAGAATTGTATAAGTTGCAAAGATGGTATCAACACTTGTTCTTAATGTGATTAGTCTAATGCAAAAAAGTATTATTATTAAAATAAATGTCTAGAAAGCTAACCATTAAATACAACTTGTGATGAATAAAATGTATGCTCACTTAGTCCTTGTATAACCGAAATTTAAGATTGTGATAATTGTGATTAAGCGGGTAATAGATGTATCGCATGCAAGTCTAACTTATACCTTATAGATTACTAACCTCCACAGAAATAAAAGTGTGTACCATAAGATTAAATCCCAAAAAATACTTTTTGTACTAACTTTAAATGCACTGAATGTTCTACTTAATGTGGATAATGTTAAATTAATAATGATAAATGCACTGCCTGCAGCAATATATTAGAGTATCTTTTCAATTATTAATGCTTCACATCTTAGCCTGCTTCTTCATACTGTGATGCAAATATAAGAAAATGTTAACCATGTTCTGCAGATAATTGCTTTGATTGCTCTGATAACATAGATATATGCAAAAAATGTGATTAAAATACAGCGAATATATATCTTTTTCAAAATAAATGCATAGAAAATAAAACTATAAATATGAACTGTGATACAAATAATATTTGCTAAGAATTAATAAACTGTACAACTTATTTTTATGAAAATGAATGCTTTCAAACTTAACCTAAAAGTACATATTGTTAAATTGAAAATGGAATAAAGGTTTGCTAAAAATGTAATTCAAAATGTTAAGAATGTATAGGACCTTCTGATAATGAATGCACAAGCTGTTATCCTAATTCTACTCTAAGCAATAGTATTTGTAAAGTAAGTGCACTTGATTATCCATCATCAATCTCTGCTGAATAGGTTAAATAAATAGAAAATTAAGTATAAGCAACATCCTCAACATCAGCAATGAGTTCAGCTGTATTAAGCTCATCGCAAAATATTATTTCGTAATCAAGCTTTGGGTTATTAATTTCTGGTATAGCATCATAGAAGATAGCATAAATGATATTAGTCAATACAGATATACCTTCCCCAGTGTTTGCTTCACTAAAATCCTCATTTAGTAATTTTTAATATCAATTATATATCTTTATATTTATTATTCAAATTTAAAAGAATAGTTGCCAGCACAATAGATGTAATCCTTAAATGTAATAACTTAATTAATACCATAAAGTCCTCTAGAAATAAATAAATACTTAAATATAAAATTCGAAGCGATCTAGCTAAGCTATAACATCTTTCAAACTTGTGGTTCAGGAATTCTTCTCTTTTTAATTTGCTCTCTTTTATTTGGAGTATTTTACATAGCTAAGGAAAAAATAACGAATAAAAAAATAAATTCTATAGCTCATACTCTTTATTCTAAAGTATTTTCAGGCTTTATTGTTTAATACTTCCAACTAATTGTTTCTATGTTTATTATAGGAATAAATTCTCAAATTCTTGAGTTTATTTATGAAGAACATACTGAAAAATTAGCAGCTAAAATTATTTCATTAATCATTTTAACTCTAATAGTAATAACCATCCTTCATTAGATTTATTATTACCTAAATTTCTAAACCGCAAAGACTAATAAAATGACATTTTTAGAAATAACTAGAGATAAAATCTTAAATGAAACTATTTTAGAATCTAAATTGAGAAGAAACTATATGCTTATAATGCTTCTGGTTGAATCAATAATAATACCCACTACATTCATCTAATTTTATTTCAATTCATTAGTTTCATCATCATTAGCAATAATATTCTAATTAATTCTTTTCATTTTGACCTGCATCTTAATGCCTTTCCATTCTAAGCTTACCAATGGATATTTTGTGGTTTATTCTTTGCTTTGGCTAGGATTATACATAGATTACCTAATAATTAATATCTATTCATCTAAACCTAATATAAGTGATTACTCAACTATTCTTGATAATATTAGCTGGTTTTTTGTTATTGTTATTCAAATAGTAATCTTATCCAATCCTATCTATATGGCACTTACATTTATTTCTAGATTTATAGATTTCATAAGATAGAAAATTGAAGAAAGAAAGTTAAAATAAGTGAATGATTAACTAATCTAGGCCTCTTCTATATAATAAATTGAAATGAATAGCAGTGATATTAAACTATAAAATTTATCTCAAAATCTTATTTTAACTACCAATTATCGCGAAAAGAGACTTCCTTCTCGTAACTTTAACTTGAGGAGTTAGTCAATATTTTAATAAATTAAAAAATAAAATTGATTCTTTTTTAATCTTTCAATCAATAAATTTATTGTTATTATATATTTACAAGGTGAATATGATCTTCCCTCTGATAAAATTTAAATATAAATATTTAATTCATATCTACTATTAAATTAATTTCCTTCTTAATCTATACATGTAGGTATAAGTCTTTTATAAAAAATTCCATAAGCCATAAGTACCACTTCAGTTTTATATTATTTTTTATTTACTTTGATAAAAAAATCATATTAATTTATTGGTTTTTGATGTTTTAAAAATTGTTAACAAATATTTCCCCATAGCTACAAATAGTTAATTGAAAAGGTTAGCGATTTGAGGTTAATTCTCAATTGGTACTCCTCTACCAATCCATATATATTAAAGTTAAGTTGTAACAATATTCTTAGCATCATATCAAAAATGAGGAGGTGCTGAATCTTATTTAAAAAATAACTATGTTTGTGACAGATCTTTGAGATTTCACAAAATTCATTGAATTTTAAATAAAGTTCTCTATAACTACTTATTTTTCTCTTCTAGCATCATTTATTTAGAATGATATCAAATTCTTTTATGAGGTTCTAAGCTAACAGTGTCTAGGAAGTGGTTAGGCCAATCTCTAATAGTACAAACAACAGGAGCTTCTTTCTGGAATTTCTCATAAAATTGTCTTCAATAACCTCACAATTATGAAGATCTTCACAAATTATTAAGAAACATAATATCTCGGCTTAGACTATCACCTTTAATTTTCAAAAATAATATTTAATATCCATATCATTTATTTGGTGTGACTTTAAATATAGACCCTTTTTAAGAATCACATATACTTGAAGGCTATTATACTTGCTTTTCACCCTTATAAAATAAAATTATATCAAAATAGTAAAAATGTCATTTATAATACAATTATATTTATTTTATTGAGAATATTTACTTTTATGAGAAATTCAATTATATAATTAATTATAGAATTTTATTCATAAATATTTTAGGTTGAACTTCTCTTGTTAAGAAATTAATAAAATAAATAAAAAATTAAATTATTATTATTTTTAAAATTTATTAATTAAGGTTTATTAATAACATTTAAAACAATTAAATATTTTAAAAATTTAGAAAAAATGGATTAATAATATTTTAATTTCTAAAATCATAATATTAGAATCATTTTTATTATTCTAATCAAATTGTTTAATGTTTATAAAAAGAATTATTTTATTTCGAATTTGGTAATTAATTGGTTATATTTTTGTGTTTCATTTATTATTTATTTTCTCAAAAAGGTTATTTTACCAATTTAACCTAATTTTAGTTTATCTAATCACATTTGATAGTTTAATTGAGTGCAGAACAAATATAGAGTGTATTATCTAGATCTTCTTTTTATCTCTTTAATTTCATTTTTTTCCAGCATTTGTTTTTAATAAAAACATAAATTTTAATGAAATATTCAGTAAAGAAAATTAAATTAAAGGCAAATAAAATTATGATAATAATATTTCCTAAAGTTAAGTAGTTGTTGATAGTATTGTCATTAAATTCTGATTATCTGTTTAGTTTTTCTTCTAGCATTAAAACCAGAATATGAAGAAACCAAGCAGCAGAATATAATATCTCTCCAATAATTTTCACAGCTCTAGTAACAAAATTTTTATAGGGCTTATGATAAAGAGTAAAAAGTGAGGAAGAAAGAAAAATTATTCCGTTTATTGTACAAGCAAAATATGGACTATTCTTAAAGGAAAACAAAACTATAATTGCAACATACTTTTTAGCTAATTGAATCAAAAAATAATTTCTTCCTATTATTGAATGATTTTAATAATTTTTTGGCAATCTTTCAATGAATTAATATGAGTAAAGTAATGAATCCTTAAACTAAGAGTAATTAATTTCAATAAGATTTTAATAGAAAGATTTAGCAAACATAATTAGAAAGATTAGTGCTATATAATAACCATACCTAATAGGCCACAATTCCTCTTCTATATTAGTAAATTAATGTAAAATAGATATAGTAGTTATCAATAAATTAGTTTCATTTTCAGCATTCAGTCTTTAAAGCAATATCTTTCTCACTTTCTATATCTTATCTCTTAATCTGGTTGAGACACTAGAAATTAGATATGCAGAAAATTATAATAGTGAAATAACTAGGATTAAGATACAATATTTTAAAATGACAAAAGAAGCATTTAAAAGGAAGCTATTTGAAAACCCAATTCTTTTATAAATAACATGAGATGCCAATTAAACTTCTGTTTTATTAAATTAATATCCAAATAGTTCAAATTATTATTTATATTATGTTGATTAGTAATCTACAACACTAGGGTATGTTAGTATTCCAAAAACTTAGTAGAATATATACAAATTAGGAGGGAAATTAGCTTTGATAAGTAAGAATAACATTGTAGGTTGAGCAGTGTTTAAGAAATAAAATAACACTTGAGATTATTAAACTATTTTAAGAATATTTTAGTATTTTTAATCTTTCATTGTATCCATAACTTATGCTACCTTTTCATGATCTAGAATTTCTTTAGTGAATAAATAAGGACCTATTTCAAATTATATAGGAAGTTTGAGATACTTAGAATTTAGAATAAAATTTGTGTCATTGCTTTAAAACTCGTTAGTTATCAGGAATTAAACTATACCACTTGCAAATTAGAAATTTGAAAAAACATTAAGATTAATCCTTAGTTGATTTCCTTAGATTACGGGATCTGTTAATGAATATAAATTCTTTGAAACTTCTGATAAACTAATTTATAATAATTTATTGATACTTTTCTATTTAAAATCTATAGAGTATAGATCATAATCGAATGTAAAAACAATCACATAATAAGAGTTATTCAGTATTATTGATAATTTGACATCCATTTATTATTTACATTAATATTCACCTCTTGGATTTCCTTTAAAATAGCCTACTTCGTATCCATTTTCACAAGAACAAGTGTCATCTGTTAATACTAACCCTTCTACACAGAAAATACATGTATTTTTAGTAGATATACACTATGAGCAAGGAGGCTAGCATGGTGAGCATTAATCAATACTTTTATCATAGAAATAAGAAGATGGACATGACTAGCATGTGCCATCTATTTATTCCCTATAATTTTCAAAACAGCCACAAAAAGGAGGATTTAATCTACCTGATTTGCATGTTTTACACTCTATTTCTTAGTTAATACTATTTTTTATGCAGGTTTAACATTTATTATCACAAACTAAATCAACACATACTCCACTGACTTCTTCATAATAAGCTTCATCACAATTACATTTTGGAGGATTTACTCTTTTATTTTCACAAGTTATACATAAATCTTTATCTTCTAAACATGATCCACATTGAAATGAACATTACTCACATTAGAAATCTTAATTTATGAAATAATTAGGATCTATGCAAT
>JH651232.1:944122-972417 GCA_000260095.1 Tetrahymena borealis | reverse complement strand
CCTTAAATGGAGATTTAGTTTACAGAAAATGTTGATTGATCAGAGGATTGAAAAAGATCTACACCATAGTACAATTATCTAGCATGAATGATGCGTTATTATTTAAATCTATCATTTTGGTTTAACTATTAGTAGTTAGCAGTGTAAGATTATTAGAAAAAAATCAATAAGAAGAAAAGGATACTCAATATATTTAAAAAACATTTTTAGACCATTTTGATTTCTACAGGTTATTGTTTTCTATTTTTTAATTAATATATTAATTGCAAAAAATAAAAACATAAAAATAGTTTGATTTTTATATAATTTTGATAGAAAATTTAAAGATAGTGCCATACTTCAATAAGTGATTAATTATATACCTTTTAATAAGGTAATAAGTAAATTGACTGAATAATTATCAAAATCAGATGGATTTTATCTATTTTATCTAATCCCTTCATAATTAAAGCAACTCTATAATTAATTAAATTTTTTAGTTTTTACAATTATCATTAAATTACATATTAATTATTTATGAAAAATATATAAATAATATAGATGAATAGAAATCTAATGTAATTATTTAAATGAATTTAACTAATCATAAAATAGAACTAAATATTTAAATTTTAAAATATAATTTAATTATAAATACTTCATCATATATCATTTAATAAGCATTATTCCAAATTAGATTTTGATTTTTAATTACTTTACATTACAAATATAAAAGCTGTGAATGATTAAAGATAGCTATGTTACACTTTATAATGTTAAATAATGTCACTAATATTTTTTCTAAAATTTTTAGTTTCAATCACCAACTTTATTAAAATAAAATGTTAATATTAATTTTAAAAGCCTATTATAATAAATGAAGTTAGATATAAGTAAAATAAGAATAATTTTTTAAAATTATAACAAAAATAATAAATTAATTAGGAAACATTAGCACCTATAAAATTTAAATTAGTTAATCTATAATTTAAAAATAAGGTAAAATATAAGTTGATTTTTATATACTATATATTCTCATTAATTAATACCACCATACCACCAAATTTTTTTTGTTATTAATAAACTAACTCCAAAATTTCTTATAAAATTTTTTTTTTGTGATAGGAGTTAATTAATGAGCATTTACAGTATGTATATATTATAGTGTTTAATACTTGGTAAAAAATATATAAATGAATATGATAATATGCTTTAAGAAGAAGGACTAAAAAAGAAATAAAATAAATATACAATTAAAAAATAGATAGCAAAGTCTACATTCTGAATACTACATAAGAAAATAATCTCTATAATTAATCTTAAGTATTACTCTTACTTCCAATTTCTAACTCGCTCAACTTTTATTTATAAGCAATTTTCTACATTGAGCTTAGCTCATATGTAAAATAAATTTTCTTTTAGTTTTAAGATTAATTGTTTAATAATTTAATATCAAATAATTAGCCTAAAATTTTTAATTAATTAATTAATAATGAATGTATATTCTTGTTTCATACAAAATTTATAAACCTTTGAATATCTAAAAATAAATAATTATTAATAGATTTTTTGACCAATGAATTTAAGTTACTATTTTTATCATTATATAATGTTCCAAATGAAATTGATTAATTAATAATAATAATAGGTACATTTTTTACTTTGTTTAAAATACTATTAACACAATACTGAGAATATAAAAAACCAATAATAATGTTTATGAGGACATTTTTTGTTGTTGCTAAAATGTAATAATACAAAAATTATTTTATAATTAAAATGTTAGCTGAATGTGTTATTTTTATTAAATTTCATTCAATTAATCCAAAGATCTGTTAAAATAATTTTTGGATTCATTTATTAAAAGGCTAGTAAATGCTCTTAGAATACTTGAGTTATTAAAACCTATTAGAATTTTTATTTTGTTAAACTTAACAGAATTTTTTAATATTCTATTATACTTTTATATTGAATTTCTTCATTAATTGGAGTTTAAAACTAAATCAAATAGGGAAGATCAAAGCAACATAAAATTAAATTTATGTATAATTTCTAAATTAGAATTAAATATTCTTAATTTCTCTATTCATAGATATAAGGATGAAAATTAACAGAGACAATTCTATATTCATACTTTTAGAAATCCTACATAAGATAACCAACTATTTTATTCACTGATTACTTCAAATAATCTTCTTCTCTTATGTTCATATCATAGTCAAAATCATAATAATCTCGTAAATTTTTTTAGAGATTAGAAATTTTTTAGAAACCTGTGAAATCAGCCTTTTCCAAAACTTCACACTACAGAATCTCTAGATTAGGAAGTTATCTAAGAGTAGATACTGTTTTATCTGTTAATTCTTCACTAAATATTGAGCATTCATCATAAGGTAATTCTAAGTGTAAAATATGCAAGTTGTTTAATTTACTTATTCCTTTTAAAAGATTAATAACTCCTTAATCCCCAAAATGACATGATTTTATAAATAAATCTAGTCTATAAATATTAGATAACTTCCCTATTATATCCCCAATACATTTAGACTATCCTAAATCTCCAAATTTTCCATAAGCTTTCCAATTTAAATAATTAATTTAACTTGTTAATTTAATGAACTGAGTAGAGAATTTTAATAATGCACTATCATCAAATTAAGTACTTAAATTTAAATTCAATTTAGCAGAGTTATTTTTCAATTTAGCAACTAAATCATTAATACTTTTAGGTATTTATAATTCTTTTTCTATAGCCAAATTAATTCTTAAAACTGATTTTTTAATTTATTAACTATCATTTTTAGATTTAGTTTAAGATTAAGATATATCCTATTGTATGATATTAGTATCTATTTTTGGTTTTGGTAAATTTTTACTTAACTAACTTTTATTCTATTAAATATCTCTAATATTATTATTTGTAGATATCTTAGATGCTTTCATTACTTAAGGGTTAGTTTTACTTTAATATAAAGGAGCTTATATTTTTTTCATTTTTTATTTCTAATTTTTAGGTCTATTAACTATAATTACTTCTAATATATTAGATATTTTAAATTAATTATCATTCCTTCTCTTAATAGCTGGAAGAAAGCTATTTACTCAAAAATTACTGATAATTTTGTTTCCTAAATAATAAACAATAATTTTTGTTTTCATTTTTATTTTAAAAATTTTTAAACTGTTACTCTTTTTAAAAATTTAAAAGAAATAAGAAAGTAGTTTTTGTTAAAGAGTGTATTTTATTTTAAATAAAAAATTATAAAATTAATTATATTTTGTAAAAGTCAATAAATAAAAAAAACCACCTAGTTAATAATCTTTTAAGTCAATGAAAATAATTTTTTATAGTCCAAATTTAAGGACTATCTAATTATAAATGTTAAGAAGAGCTACATTCCTATATTACTTAATAAGATGCTTCAAGAATAATATGGTTTATTTAATTTAAAATACAATCTAGAAGATACAATATGTCAAAAATGCTTACAAAAGAAATAGTTAATACAAGAGTAAAGATATTGTATTGTTAAGACTGCTTTAATAGATATACTTTTGACTAGAAAACAAACTTGCAATGCTAATAATCTGCTAAAGATAAAATTGACAAGTATAAAACTTAAGACAATAGATCTTAAATGATTAAGAATATAAATTAAATGAAGATGTTTTCTTTAATAGTATAGAAAATTAGGAGTGGGTTGATAATAAGTTAAAAGAAATAACAAATGATGTAAACTATGGTTTTAAATACTCTCCTTATTCTTTTAATGTTTAACTACATGACAAATATAATAATATAAAATTAAATTAATTTAAAATAACTTCTTAATGCTTAATTTAATAAAATTATAATAAATGAATAGTTTAATTTAATAGAAAATAATTTTACAAGAATTAAAAGAATTTAAAAAAACAAAATAAAATTGGAAAAAATCTATGGTTATAAAAACGAATAAAGATTTAGAAAAAAATGTTATTTTCTATCCTTATGAAAATAAAGAAATATGTTTTTAAACCTTTTATATTCTAAATTGAAAAAATAATTATACTTATTGCCTTAAATGAGAACCTTTTAAACTCCTTTTAGTATATTTAATAATTTAAGAAAGATATGATATAGAAATTTGATTATTTTTGTACCGCTTAAAATGAATAATGTAAAAAAATTTAATATGTTAATATTACTATAATAAATATACCATATACATTCTAATTCCTATTGAAAATTTCAAAAAAAAAAAATTCTACTGTTTATTTGGAAAATAATACTAGTTTCTAAAAACATTTGGGGCTTAGCAGGACCTTAATTAATGATGATTGGAAGTATATATTTATTTTTTAAAATATTTTTTGATTACAATAGTAAAAATTTAAAAGCTTATTTAACATTATTAAGAAATATAATCACAAATAGAACCATATAAAAAGATAAAGATAAATAAAAATAAACAAATTTATTTTTAATATTAATATTAAAAACTCATTTAGCAGTTTGTTTTTTTTTTATTAATAAATTTTAATTTAGTTTAATTATCTGCTAATTAAATTATTTTTGAATAGACTTTTATTCTAAAATTGAAATAATTTAACTAACCCATGAAGATATAAGCTCTATAAAATATAGAAAGTTGTAAATAAGAAGAATAATTACAACTAAATTTCCTAATGAAAGATATATTTAAATTAAGTTATAAGGAATACTAGTTTATTATTTTATTTTAATCTCTACCAAAATAATAATGATAATTATAATCCATACTATCATTAATAAGATTTCTCCTAAAATTTTAATAATCCTTGTTCTAATAGTTTTATAAGGTCTACTATAATAGGTTTGAATACTAGAAATAAGTAAAATAAAAGCTAATAAAATTGAAACTAGAATGGGGTAATAATATCCAAAGAATAGGCCTAAAACTATTAAATATTTTTTTATCATTTAAATGAAAAAGTAGTACCTCGATAAAGTTCTACTATCAGTATCACATAATCTATCTAGGAATAGTTTAATTTATTATTTGTTTTATTAATTATTTTAATATATATTGAGAAATGTATAGAAGGTTAACGTTATAATGCCAAGTGATAATAAAATAGCAAAATAAAAACCATATCTTACTGCCCATAATTCTGATTGGATATCTTTAAATTGAGTTAAAATAGCAACAGCTAATAATAATAAGCTTATTTCATTTTCAGAAAATATTTATTGTATGATTAGTAATTAAATAAAATCTATTTTTTATTTTTATTCAATTGAGAATATATTTTTATTTTCCCATTTAATAATAGAAATAGTGGCAAGTATCAAATAAATCGAGATTTATTTTATTAAAATTATTGGTACATTTATCAAGAGACTATTAGAAAATCCTATTTTTTAACTTATTTATTAACCTGATTAAGTAACTTCACTATTATTAAATGTAAACCCAAAGAGCGAAAATTAAGACTTAATCTATTTAGTTTAGTAATCTTAAATATTAGGGAAGATAAAAATGCCATATAATTAGCAAAACTTATAGAGATTAGGAGGTAATTGCACATTCAGTAACAGCAGCATTGATGTAGGTTATATAGTATTTAAAAAATAAAAGACTAGCTAGAATTGCTAAATGAAACTTAATATTGAGCTATTTTCCTACATACTAAATAAAACTGTATCAAATGAAGTTTCTAACTAATCTTAAGTAAAAATGAAAGGACCAATATCAAATTTAATGGCTGTGTATTAATACTTTTAATTCAAAACATATTCTCCAGAGACACTTGTGAATAAATAAGTCCTTAATATGTAAAGACTGCCTTCAATAGCTGAAAAACTAGAGCTTATTACAAGCCTAGCTAAAAGAATATTTCCATTCAACTTTAAATCTGTTATTGAATAGAAATCTTAAGGTATTGAGGGAAATAATATTTAAAACAAAGATTTTTATTCTTCTATATTTACTTTTTATTGAATCTCATATTCAAATGTAAACTCTAAGAAATAGTTATTTTTTATAAAAAGTACTCTTAAAGTTACATCCATTGATTCTAAGCATAGCATTTTTTCATCATAACTTATACTTACGCTACCCTCTCTACACAAACATTTAGAATTATAAAGAATTGTGCCTGCTTCACATTCAATGCAACTTAAACTATTATAAGCACATGCTTTGCAAGGTTTAGAGCATTGTTTACATCTATTTAAATTAGAGTCATAATAAAATTAGATATTACAGGGAATACATTCTCCATTAGGAAATGGCTAATGGTTGATATCGCAAGGACATTCAGGAGGATTTAATCTACCCTATTTACAGAGCTCACAGCTAGATTAATTATATTTGCAGGATTAGCATTTATTATCACACACTATTTCTTCGCAAACACCATTTACTTCTATATAATATTGAGGATCACAATCACAAATAGGGGGGTTATACCTGTTTAAAGCACAGGTTATACAATTGTCTTTATTCTCACTACAGCTAGAACATTTATAAGAGCAATCAAGGCACTTTCCATTTTAAGTAATATATTAGTTAGGGTAATAACAGTCACAAGTGGGAGGTTTTTAATTTCTGTCTTGGCAGACAAGACAACTATTATATTATTCATTACATGAATAGCATTTTGGAGAGCATTTTTCACATTAGTATGCAGTTTAATTAAAAAAGTATCCATCTTAACAACCAGCACAGTATTTTGATGGATCTAATTAGTTATTTCTGCACTTTGTACAATTCATTGTTTCTAAATCTATCTCAACACATATGTCACTACTTAATTAAGTATCAATGCATTCTCTCAAATAATAGTTAACAGAATATATTGTTTTTTTTTATTGACTTAATTTGTTACAATCTTCTTCAGAAATTAATTTATCATTTAGATAAACATACCCACGTTAAGGATATATACACTTCATGGTTGTTAAATCGCTAATGATAAAACAATTATCAGAAGGAGAGATGCCAAAATAAGAAAAACTATCTCCTGTGTATAATTTTAAATTATTGAAGTAAATCATAAAATCATCAACAATAGATTCTTCTGTTCCAATTTATAGAGATTTATATGTCATTGGGAAAGCGTTTACAGAAAAGAGTTGTGTTATTACCTTTCTATAATTGCAGACCAGTTCAAAATTGAAAAACCAAAATTAACTATCAGAAGAACTAATTAATCTATTAATAATCATAAAATAGTTAATTTTATAATAGTCTAAAAGGCATTTGTCGATATCATCACAATAACTTCCATAACATACTCGAATATATGCTGCTTATAAATCTTCTCTTGGCACAAAATAAAAGGCTACTACTGCATTCAAATTCATCCTCAAAAATAGCACTGTTCTAGTAATTTTTTAGATGAAGATAGAAGCAGAAATTGTAACAGGATAATCTTATTTTGGTAAATTATTAATAGAAGATAATTACCCTGGATTCAATCCAAATCCCTTGAGATAATGATATTAAAATAATTACGTCTTCTATATTTAATACTTTGTAGATGATGTTTAGTCTAAGTAATTATTAAATATATTTGATATTAGTGAAGAATTATCTATCTTAAAAGCTGCTAGTGGTTCAGGTTCGGATGATTTAAAATTTAAGAGAATGTTTTTATAATCTTCTGAAGAAACTCTAATATTTTTTATAAATCTGAAAGGATTGAATGATAAATTACCACAAAAATAATCTATAGTGGATGAGCTGCAAGGACCAATACATATTTCTGGATTAATATAAATATCAAATAAGTTTATTGATGAAAAATATTCTGAGTAATATTTTCCATTTGTATTCAGTGAAAATATAGCATCTTTAAGATCAGTCCATATCGCTATCCAAAAACTTTCTTTTAAATTTACATTAAAAGTTAATAACGCTGCATCATTAAAGATAAAAGAAATATAATCTAGTGTATCTGAGTCTTAGAAATAAATTATTCTAAACACTTATTATCCATTATTAGAAAAATATGCCAAGCAAGCTGGATTTTTTTGCACATTTGTAGATTTTAAAGAAAAGCTGAAAAAGAAAGGCTCCTAACTTGATAATCTTAAAATACTATTATTAAAAATATAAGGACTTGAATTTGTACTTTAGTTACAAGTTGGATCATAGATAGGATTAGCAATCGGGGATTTAAATTAGTATACTATGTTATTATTATTGTTTTCTATTTTTAATTCAGTTTCTAAGCAGTTAAAATCATCATCAAATAAATTAATTGGGCATTTACCGTTAATCCTTTCAGTCCCTCCTTTAATACAATTAAATTCATCTAAGCATCCTTAACAATATTTTGGACAAATAAAGCATTTATCAAGCTTTTTATAGTAGTTTTTTCTACATACACAGTCATTACTACTAGAATCTTAGTACATCCCAAAAGGACAAGGTACTCTAATTGGGCTCCAATCTTTTACTCCTTCTATCAAAGTTGATTTCGATAAGCTTGAAGAGACACAAGTTTAATCAGCTTAATAATCTAAATTATAATTAGCTTTACACTGTAAGCAAGATGATTTATCCTTCTAAACTATGAAATAATTACAATTACTGGATTCTGTTATTAAAGCACCATCAAAAACACTAAAATGAGCAACTTCAAACATTTCATGGCTTATATTATTACCAAATTAAAATGTTACTAGTTTTGGACCAAAATTAGATATTGTAAACGGCATGTTAAAATCATTTTAGGGATCTTTAACGATCACATATCCTTAAGCAAGTTTAATTTAATTATTATATTTAAAAGGAATAATTACTTAAACCCACTCATTAATATTGATAGTGCACAGATTCATAATAATAGCATTAATTTCATTAAAGCTATTAGGATTTATTTATAAATAAATCTATCTTTATTAATTAATATAGATTGTTATTGGATTTTTGTTAAGAAATATTATGAATATTGCATTCCTTTAAGTAGGAGCTTCTAAAAATTTGAAATAGAAGGATACAGTAAATGCATTGCTTTAGTAACTATTTATCACATCTGTTTTAATATACTCCTTATCAAATAATATCTATGAATTTTAGAAAGAATTAGGCAATTGTAAGTTTATTTGCTCCCCAGAAGTACTTAGTAAAAATCCAAAATTAAATTAACTTGTGTAATAAAAATCAAAACTATATTTCAAGCTACTTATTCCCAATGTAGGATCATTAATTAATTGATTTAATTTATCACTTGGAATAAAATAATTCCAGATCATCATATATTTTTCAATTATACCACAAGCAGGATATTCATTGTTATCTTTATTAGGATATCCGATATTTATCTTTAATAGATTTTTATTAAAAGTTAGAATAGAAGTATTGATGATGACATCTGTAAATTTAATTTCATTTTTAAATTGATTAAAAAATGATATATTAACTTTAATGCTTGCTTTATTGCTGATATCTATTTAGTAAATGACAAAAGATCTAAAAAAATACCAGGTATTTGTCATCATGTCCGCAGAAAATAGGTCAAGAGGATTTTCTTTTCCTCCTTTTAATCTCAATATTTTTAAAGGAATATTATAAGAAAGGCTCACAACAAGATTGTCATTCTCATAGATAGAAAAAATTGTGTAATACACATTACCATAACCTCTAAAGTATATCCAACCTAAGTTAGTAATGTTTTTGATAGACGAGTTAGTTGAACTAAATACCTAAGATCCATATATGAATTTATTCTATGAAGTTATACTACATGTTTAGTACATTTATTCGTATTATAATATTTTTAAATTTTATTAGCCTAGTTCTCCATTATTCTCTTAGATTTAAAATAAAATGATAAATAAAAATTTTAAAACTAAGGCTATTTCCTATTTTCTTTTCATTATTTTCCCCTTCTTTTTGTTATTTTAGTGTAAAGGATTATTAACGAGAAATAAAAATTAATATTGTAAATTATTTAATCATTTTTCATAAATTATTAACCATAATTATTAGATAGTAAATTCTTACTATTACTAAAGCTTGACCTTATATCTGTAAACTCAAATAGAAAGATTACATTAAATTCTTTTATTTACAACGAATGTTACAAATCAAATTATTATTTTCTTAATTTCCATAAACTATAGTTATTATTTAATGTAGATTATAATGCAATCATGTCAAATTTATATTACAATAAAATATTTACTTAATATATTCATGATCTTATTGAGTATTTAAAAATATATTTTAAACAAGAAAATTTCTATTAAGGAACTTTTTAAAATTAAAAACAGACCTAGGGGGGTCCCTAATATATGAGGATATACAGTATATTCTTAAAACCAAACTTGTGTAAATATTCTTATTTTTGTAACCTAACTTTATTGAAAAAACATTTGATTAAAATAATTCAATAATTTATCTTAAGGATATTTGAAAAGCATAACTAATTGTAAAACTATATAATATTTTACTTTCATTTTATATATTTTAAAAATAATGATCTATATTATTACTTTCATATGATTGATTTATTAAATATTAAAGTCTCTCATATCGTTTTCTAATAGTATCACTTATATTTACCCAAATTAGAGAATAGATTTATATTATCCCTAAATTTTTATAATGTTTATTTCAAGAGTTTTCTTCAATATAATATCTTTAGATGCAGCATAGGAATTAAAGAGAAAGATTAATTTTATTAAGTTTCCCTTAATAAATAATTAAATTTTTAATTTATTCTAATATCTTATTGCAATCACAATTTTTAACAAAAAAACTTTAAATTATTTAGATAAATGCTAAATTTTTTGAAATTAAAATACGAATTATCTAATTTACTTCAAATTTAATTTTCTGGTTTATTTTATTCACTTAAAGTATTCCTATTCATTCACTGCTATGATAATATATAATATCTTATCTTTAAATTATACAATCTCTATAGAATGTAGGGATTAATCATGAATAAATTTCTGTTTAAATAATGATCAAGTTAATTAGTAATAGGGATTTAGTAAGAAATTTATAGCTTTATTAATTTCTAATAATCTCTAATTTGATAAGAAACATAATTAATTGATGAAGAGCTTTATCTAAAGATATTATTAATAATAAAATTGAGGTATTTGTATGAACGAAAACATTTGATATGAAAAGATTATAGATTTTAATCCTAAGTTATCAGTATATTTTTAATAAATTAATTGTCTAAAATTTATGTGAGAACAGATATTAGAGGATAATATGTGGAAAAGTATAGGGAGATACAAATTGAAGGATTTAATAATTCTTAACTAAAATTAAAATACTTAACATTTCAAAGTATTCTTACCCTCATTATATTTAAATTTAAAATTATGAATCTAAATACAGTAAGGAAAAGAAATGAAGGATTTAGATTACTTTTGTATTTAGGAATTTTAAATATGTTTCAAAATTTGAAAGATGAGGAAATAAAAAAGAATTAGTTGTTTTGAAATTCAATCAAATATTTCACTATTTTTAAAACTTACATAATCTATTAAAGTAATTTTGATATTTGTTACAAAGCTAATTCTATTAATAAAAAAAGCATTTAACAATTGGTTACATTTCTATAAGTTCCTCATATCCATTTATTTTAACTAAACCCATTACTTAACTCAAACAGGCAGTTGAAATACTTATAAAAATAATAATTTTTGATCATCTTATTTATGAATATTGTGGTATAAATTAACAGTGAACTAATCATTTATTTTAAAGTATATTTCTTGTTATTATTTATTGTTATTATTCTTAAATCTACATAAATTCTATTATTAAAATTTAAATAATACCTTAGAGAAAATAGTTAATCTCACCTCTTACTTAATATGTACTAAGTGTAACTATGTAGGTTATTAAGTTAGTTAAAATTAAAAGAGTGTGAAAGTTATAATTTATGATTCTAAATCCCAATATTATATAAATTTATAACTTTAAATAATTAAAATGATGATGATAATTTAATTCAGATTACTTTAAAATTTGTTTGAAAGAAAATCATTTAATAATATAATCTTTAAGTATTTAGTGGAAGATATCTGAATACATAATTACAAGGAAAGAAAGAAAAATTAGATAATAATAATTTTATAAAATAATGTTTTCACTTTTCAAAAATATTAACTCTTTGACATTCAAAAGACTCACCCTATTTAGCATTTATCAAATCTTAGCTTATACTTTGATCATTTTAATTATGTTTTTAAGTTAACTCTTTTAATTTTTAAAATAGTGGAGCAAGAAATTCAATAAAATAAAGAACACTAAAAATTATTAGTAATATAATGATTATACTTCCTAATCTCAAATATAAATCAATATAATCTTGTTTAATTGTTATTTATTAAATATGTCTTTTTCTAAAGACTATGGTTATTAGTAATAAGTTTATTCACTTGATAAAAAGAATATTAGGGATAGTCATAAAGAAAGAAAAAAATAAAAATGAAAAGGTCTTTTTTAAGCATTTAGATAAAAAAATAATTCCAAGCTTTGCATTATTAGCTACTAATCTTTAAGTAAATGGTTCTATTAAATCAAAACTAACACTATCTTAATTTTTAAATACAAATTTAATTAAAGGATTTAAGAGGGGGGAGGAGGGGTGTCAGAAAATTTTTTTTACTAATTATCAAATTGAGTTAAAAATGAACAAATCTGTCTGCTTAATTTTTTTAATTTTTTTGACACCCCCCTCCCCCCCTTAATATAGTATTTAGATAATCCTTTTGTTTCTAAATCATTAGTTACTAAAAATAGAGGTACTATATTAAAATAAATTGTGTTGTGATAATAAGATTCATTTAATATATATTTTTCAGAATCATTTAAGAACTGTTCAGTTTTGTTAATAATAACAGTATCTTGAGAAGATTTAAATTTTTATTTCACTACTATGTAGATAATTAATTATTTTCTATTTAAAAATGTTTCAGATAATATATATTCTCTGGAATTTACATTAAATATACTGACTTAATCTTTGGCTGGTATACTTAATTTAAATCTATTTGTTTTAAAATACTCAAATATAAAAGCAAAATAATTTTAATTATCTTTTATTGTAACTTATATTTAGTATCCATTGAACATTTGCATTAATTATTAATTAATAGAGCACTTTACTAACATTCTATACAATTAGATTTATTTTCATAACACTTGCTGCATGGTAGAGAGCATTATTAGCACAGTTATGTTTTATTATCAAAATATTAATCAGAATTGTGTTAAATGCATTCACCAATTTTAATGGGATAATAGTTAGTATCACATTGGTATTCAGGTGGGTTTATTCAGCCAGTTTAAAATTTAGTGCAAAGAGAAGAATTTTATTCACAGCTAAGACATTTCATATCACATTAAATGTTATAACAATTTTCATTAGATAAGTATAGATCTGTGTCATAATCACATAAAAGAGGAAATTTCCTTTTGTATGCATAATAAAGACAGTTATCTTTGTTATCTTAGTAGTTAAGGCATTTTGATCAACAATTAGTACACTCTAAATTATGAAATATAAATTGAGCTTAATCCTATTACTAATTCTTATGACATGATTATTCCACTAGTTGATAAGGTAGTAACTGCATTTTAAAGATCTATCGATATTCCAATCGAAAATCCTAGGTGAAAATTGAAAAGAATATTACTCAGAACTTAATTATTTTAATCCAATATTAAAATATAAATTAAAAAATCTATTTATTAATACAATTTTATATTAAATACTAGTTATTCTTAGTTTTCAAAATACCGTATATTGATTCATTATTAGGGTCTGTTGCTTTATAACTCATATAAAAGCTAAAATAAAAAGAATCACCGTCTTTTAAGTCTAATGAATTATTACTGTTAAAATGAAAGTATCTTAATTTTTATTCTAAAGGCAGCTATGGACATAGAGTTGTAAACTGTAATCTTTCTAGCAGCTATAGCTATCATCTAAAGCATCATTAGGATAGACTCCATTTACTCTTCCAATGCCTCCTTGAATGCAATTTATTTCATCAAAGCATTTATTATAATATTTAGAACATTTAAAGCATTTCCTATTTTTAAGATAGTGTTATTTACTACATTTACATTTGTTTTAATTTAAATTTAAAATCCTTCCTTATTAACATAATTTCTATGATAATCTCTACTTTTCTAAAAATAAATAATAAAGAAAGATAGAATATAAAGAAAAAGAATGTATTAAATTGAGATATTAAATGCTATTAAAAAAATAAACATAAAATAAAGATCATATATATTAGTAATTATTATATTATGACACCTTCATAATTTAGGAAGAGGGTGCTTGATAGGTTAGAAATTCTAAAGGCTTTATCCACAATTCTTAGCAATCATGCCAAGAGTATGTAGATTGTCTGTGATATGATCTATATTCATTTTCACTTATGTCATAGAATTAGAAGATAGAAGCTATCCTCTTTCAAGTTAAGCTACTTAATTTTCTAAAATTTAAAATCTTTGAGCTCTTTATTTCACTATATTTTCCAATCTTTAGCTTATCTCTCCAAATTTCTTATCACAAAGCTAAGTTAGTGTAGTTAAATCATTTTTTAATATGACAAATTCTTTTTCTTCATTAGCAAATTAATTTCTTATTTAGCAAATTCATTTGAAAATTCATATCTTAATTTAGCAAATTCATTTACAAATTCTAATCTTAATTTAGCAAATTCATTGTCTACTCTTTCAAATCCTTTTTAAATCAATTAAGCTAATTAAGCTATCTCTTCTTTACTAAGCATCTTATTTTAAAATGATATTATTAGGTTTTCTTTAAAAGGCTATTATTTTCTCTTCTCAAATTATTTTTTTTCTTATTATAAATTATTTAAAAAATACTATTGATTTTTAGAATTAATAGCAATCAAAATTTAATATGCCGTCAATACTTTAATAAATATATAAATTAATATTAGATATGATATTCAGTTGAAATAGAAAAAAGAATTAAATTTTGATTGCTACTAATTATTAAAATCTAGCTAGCTAACTTAAAAGAAATTACCTTAGTAGTTAATAATTAAGTATAATTGTTAGTATTATTAATATTATGTTATCACCTATATAATCACAGCCTTTAAATAAAATGTTAATTGTTTTACCTTTGAGTTTGTAAATGTTAAAATGCAGAATTGTATTCCTATAATTATTCTTAACCATTTTTAAGATAATCTACATTTACATTTGTTTTAATTTAAATTTAAAATCATTCCTTATTAGCATTGTATCAGTGGATAATCTCTATTCTTCACTTTGGAATAGCCTATGTATTAGAAAATCCTGCTAAATATTTATTATTATTTTAAATACATATGAGATAATTTTCTTTACATTAAAAGCATTATTAATTATTTTTAGGTATCATTTACTAAGATTACTGTCACTTAATAAATATTTAAAAATGAGTTAGGATTCATTGCGTTAGATTTAAGACCTAAATACTTATTTTATTATTTTTAAAACTATCTAAATTTAATATGAAAATTTAAATAATATCTAAGAGAAAATAGCTAATCTTGCCTATTACTTATTATGTACTAAGTACTAGTATCATGTTATATATTAAGTTAGTTAAAATTAAAAGAGCGTGAAAGCTATAATTTATGATTTTAAATCCAAATATTATTTAAATTTATAACTTTAAAAAATTAAAATGATGATAATTTAATTCAGATTACTTTAAATTCATTAGAAAGAAACCTTAGTTTAATATAAATCTTTAAGCGTTTAAGTGGAAGATATCTGAATACATAAATAATTACAAGTAAAGAAAAAAATGATAATTTGATAAAGTTATCACTTTTCAAAAATATTAACTCTTTGACATTCAAATGACTCACCCTCTTTAGTATTTATCAAATCTTTGTTAATACTTTGATCTTTTTAATTGGGTTTTTAAGTAAACTCTTTTAATTTTTAAAATAGTGGAGCAAGAAATTCAATAAAATAAAGAACGCTAAAAATTAGTAGCAATATAATGATTATACTTCCTAATCTCAAATATAAATCAATCTAATCTTGTTTAATTGTTATTTATTAAAATATTTCTTTCTCTAAAGACTATATTTGTAGTAAATTGATCCAAACTACAGATAACATTATTTCTCCTATAATTTTTATTATTCTCGTTTTCTTACTCTTGTATGGTTATTAGTAGTAAGTTTACACACTAGATAAAAAGAATATTAGGGATATACTAGCCCCAACAAATTAGGGATAGTCATGAAGAAAGAATAAAATAAAAATTATAAGGTATTTTTTAAACATTTAGAAAAAAAAATAATATTATCCAAGCTTTGCTTTATTAGTTACTAATCTTTAAGTAAATGGTTCTATTAAATCAAAGCTAGCACTATCTTGATTTGTTAAATTTTTAAATACGAATTTGAATTGAATGATTTAATATAGTATTTAGATAAATGAGATATAAATCCCATATCTGTATGGCCATTATTCTTCTTTTTCATCTTCACATAATTAAGAAAGAATACAAAGAGTTACCATAAGAAGATTTGTTTCGTTCTCAGTAAAGATTTTATTAATAGCAAATACTTTTATTCTAAGCCATTACTTATCTAATTTCTAATTAATGAAAAATTTTTTGCCAAATAAACCTCTCATTAATACTAAAAATAGTAGGAGAAATATAAAAAGCTACTTAATAATAATTATTAGTATATTAACTAATAAACTATTTGAAATTCCTAATTTTTATAACTACTTTAATGAAGTTACTTAAATATCTTATGAGTTAAGTTAAAATCCGAATAGACTGAAAGATGTCTTAGTATTTTAAGTCTAGTAGTCAGATAAATTAGGGAATACAAAAATCCCATAGAGTTAGCATAATTTATATAAATTAGGAGGTAGTTAAGCTTTGTATAATAGAATCATCACAGTAGGTTATAATGTGTTCAGGAAATAAAACACTATTTAAAACTATTAAATTATAGATATAATATTCTCGTTTGCATTCTTCACATTTGTTAGAACTTGATCTAATCCTTTTGTTTCTAAATCACTTGTTACTAAAAATAGAGGTCCTATATTAAATTAAATTGGGTTGTGTTAATAAGATTCATTTAATACATATTTTTCAGAATCGCTTATGAACAGTTCAGTTTTGTTTATAATAACAGTACCTTGAGAAGATTTAAAATTTTATTTTACTACTATACATGCAGATAATATATTATTTTCTACTTAAAAATCTTTCAGATAATATAAATTCTCTGGAATTTACATTAGGTAGAGTGACATAATCTTTGAAGGGTACTCTTAATTTAAATCTATTTGTTTTAAATTATACTCAAATATAAAATCAAGATAATATTAATTATCTTTTAATCTAACTTATAATTTAGTATCCATTGCTTCGACACATTATATTCCACCTTTATCATTAATTATTATATTTCCAGAAGAACATTTACATTAATTATTAATTAATATAGCACCTTACTAACACTCTATACAATTAAATTTATTTTCATAACACTTGCTGCATGGCAGAGAGCATTATTAGCACTGTTATAATTTATTATCAAAATATTCATCTGAATTGCATTAAATGCATTCACCAGTTTTAATGTGATAATAGTTAGTATCACATTGACATTCTGGTGGGTTTATTCTGCCAGCTTAACATTTAGTGCAAAGAGAAGAATTTTATTCACAGCTAAGACATTTCATATCACATTAAATATCATCACAATTTTCATTAGATAGGTATAGATTAGTGTCACAATCACATTAAGGAGGAAATTTTCTTTTATATGCACATTAAAGACAATTATCTTTGTTATCTTAGCAGTTAAGGCATTTTGATGAACAATTAATACACTCTAAATTATCTCCATTTAAAAACTATAAAGAATTACATTCACAGGATGGAGGATTTTAACTATTCCCATATTTACAAGAGGTACAGTTATCGTATCTCTCTTCGCATTTAGTGCATTTAAAATGACAAGGCTTACAAGAAGTTGTTTTCCTATCATAAATATACCCATCTTTACATTGCTTACAAAAAGTGTCTTTTTCAAGATTTATGTCTCTACATTTAAGGCATTAGTTTGTAATTAAATCGAACTCTATACATAATTTACTATTCAATTAGGTATTGAAGCATTCTTTAGAATATTCGTTTATTGAATATAATTAGTCTCCATCTATATTTAGTTGCAAGCATTCATTTTTAGTAACAATTTAATTTCCTAATAAATAATAGCCATCTTTTGGTAGTAGACATTTTAAATTACTTAAATCAGTGTAAATGAAACAGCGATCAGATAGATTGTAGCTAACATAAAAGTAACCATTTGATTTATAAATTTTTAAATAATTATAGTAAATCAAAAATTGTTCCTATGAATTATTTCCATCTCCAATCTAAATATAATTATATTAGCTTTGAACATACGAATAAAGAAAGAAAATTGTTTCCCTACAATAATTTATAACAATTTCAAACTCATCTTACCTTTAAGTAGAACAATAGATGCATTTTTAATTATATTTAATCAGTAAAAAATTAATCTATTAATGATCTAACATGCACTTTTAAGTAGATTAACACTCCCCTCCATAGCAGATCTATAATTATGAATGCTATTGCGACTCATGAGGCACAAATTAATAAGAAATTTACTAATTCAAGGTAAATTTGATAAAATTTGTAGTTTTTTAAATAGATTCTATATAAACAGAGCAAGAGAAAGTTGTTGGATAATTATCAATTACATTTATAATAGAATTAAACGTCTTGTGGGTTGCAAATCCTAAGATATTTTTATGCAATATATCCCCATTCATAAAAATTTAATCGTAAGCTCCATTAACTAAATTCTTAGCTTTCTATAAGTTCAAAGCGTCATTAGGAGTAAAAATATAATAATTAGTAACTGTGCTTTAAATGAAAGGGAATTAGGATAATAAAGAATATTCATCTTTATTAACTGGCATTTTCAAATTCTTAATAATCACAATTGGTAAATCCTTAAATTTTCCACAAAAATAGGGTAATGATAGTAATGCTGTTGTTTTACATGGTCCAATGCAAAGCTTAGGTGAATCATAAATTGGACTTAACCCTATTACTATTTCTTAAGATATGAATATTCCACTTGATGATAAGGTAATTACTGCTTTTTAAAGATCTGTCCATATTCCAATCCAAAATCCTAGGAGAAAACTGAAAAGAATATTACTCAGAACTTAATTATTTTAATCCAATATTTAAATATACATTAAAAAATCTGTTTATTTGTAAAATTTTATATAAAATACTAGTTATCCTTAATTTTCAAAATACCCAATGATTGATTCATTATTGGGATCTGTTCCTTTATAACTCATATAAAAGCCAAAATAAAAAGAGTCATTATTTTTTAAGTCTAATGAATTATTACTGTTAAAAATGAAGGCATCTTAATTTTTATTCTAAAGGCAGCTAGGGTCATAATCAAGATCTGTTGCAGAGTGGTAAAATAAAGTATTTATTTAATTTGGTATCTTATAACTGTAATCTTTCAAGCAGTTATATCCATCATCAAAAGTATCATTAGGACAGACTCCATTTACTCTCCCGATGCCTCCTTGAATGCAATTTGTTTCATCAAAGCATTCATTACAATATTTAGGACATTTAAAGCACTTCCCATTTTTAAGATAATGTTATTGTCTACAGTTACATTTGTTTTAATTTAAATTTAAAATCATTCCTTATTAACATTGTATCAGTGGATAATCTCTATTCTTCACTCCTGGAATAGTCTAATTATTAGAGAATCCTGCAATACATTTATGATTATTTTAGATATCTATGAGATAATTTTCTTTACATTACAAGCATTATTAATTATTTTTAAGTATCATTTAGTAATTGCATTCTGTTGTTTCTAAGATTATTGTCCCTTAATAGATATTTACATAAGAAAGTTAGAATTCACCATGCTAGATTTAAGACCCAAATTCAAAACTTACATACTTAAAATAAAAGGAATCAAGAGTAAATGGCTAAATTACATCAACATTTTATTATTTCAGTATAAGATATACAGAAGTAAAATAATTTTATTTGATAGTTAATATTATTTGAGCCCATATATTACTATGAATTTAACTTATAACAAAAAACTTACTTGAAGTAGATGATAGGGTAATAGTTTGTTATACATTATTATTTATATCTATTGTTATCTTCATCCTTTAGTCTAGAGAATACAATTATAGAATAGTATTATCTTATATTTGATTATTAAAAATTCTAAAGTAGAATGACAAAGTAAATCCATTACTTTCAAAAAAACTCATTTCATCTAATCTTATTGACTCATATGATTTCAAAATAGCTGGATTATAATGAAAATATTTTAATTCTAAATTATCTTAAAATCCTACTAAATTATTTATATATCCTTCGTTATTAATATTAGATTAAAAATCAATCTAATATATTTGATTGTAAACTCCTGCTGAAAGATCTCTAAATTATCCAAAAATATAAGAATCTTCTATTATATCATTCCAAAATACCTTAAATAATCTCATAAAACAGCAGCAAGAATAAAAGCTAGTAGAACTTTTAGACCATCCAAGACTTATTTCTATATCATTCTTCTCGAATTTAATATTATTTGAAGTGAAGAATACTTCTGCCGGTAAGGAAATATCACCATCAGTTTTAAAAATCTTAAATTAAGAGTTTAAAGTGATTGTAGTTCCACTTACATTAGACTTATAAATGAAGATTTTCAGAAAATACCATGTTTTTATTTTAAAAGAACTATCTTCTTTTTGATATTGAGTTCCTGCTAAATATAGTTTATATAATTTTTAAGGGAGAAAGTTATAATTAAAATCTAATATTGAGTTGCTATTTTCCTTAATTGATATGATTGAATTTTCTACATTTGCAAATGAAGTGGAGAATATCCAACCTGTTATAGTAATTCTATTTAATTATCCAACAAGTTAAGAGAATATATCTGATCCTTTGAAGATTTAGCCAAATTTGTCCTGAGAACATGATTTTTGAGTAGTTACTTATTGGATTATAAAGGAGTTTTAAGTAACTAGTGTACAAGAAGCTAAAAACAATGCTTATGTTATTATATTAAACCTTTTCATCTCAAATTTCTAGTTAGTTTGATTAAGTGATAATCAATATCTTTTTTCTTCCAAATTTAATTAATCCAATTTTTTTAAATATAAATAAGCAGAAATGCAATTATTATTTAATAAAAATCACAAAATATTTACAATTTTTTAATCTAATCCTAATAATTACTAAATCACTCCTTAGCATTAATTAATATATCTTAACATAAAATATCTAATTTGATTATTATCTATAAATTATAATGATTAAGGGGGGAGGCTAAGAAATTTTTTTTCTAAATAGATACCATACTTTGGTAAATTTTTAAAATTATTCATATTAGAAATTTGGAAATAGATAAATTAAATTTCAATTTGTATTTTCATTATTAAAAAGATATTTTAAAATAATTATTTTTATTTTTGAATTAATTTTTAAGTTAATTTTCTTTTTTATTTTAGTTAGAGCAATTTATTTTTTAGTGAAGCTATCATTCCAATAAAAAAAGAGAAAATTAAATACTACTAATAAGATGATTAAAATAGATCCAAATCTTAAATATAATTTTACTGATTTTTTATTTTAGATTGTATCATTTCTCATTTAATTTTCTTTACTTACTACATAAGCAAGTAAAAACCAAATTACTGATAGAATTAATTCACCTATAATTTTATCAACCTAATTGTTATTTTTTTATAAGGCCTATTATAGATAGTTGTAAAGCTAGACCTAGCAAATATTAAAGATACAATTACTGTAACAAGTTTAGGAAAATTATACCCAAAAAATAATATGAAGATAATCAAATATTTCTTCATCATTTAAATGAAGAAATAATATTTAGAATATAGTTACTATTAATTATTTGATAACCTTTCAATGAATAGCTTAATTTTTTTAATTATTCTAATTTATTGCTCTAAAAAAAGATATATTTAATTAAAATATTTATTGCAAATAATACCTAATACATACTATATTTAAAATATATAGGAAAAAGCCCTCTTAGCACATAACGAGGTTCTAAATCCATCTAAAATCTATTTTCCATTCATATGAATTAAATTTTTTGAAATAATAATTGATGAAAAATATTAAAAATGAGACAATGCTAATCTATTAGATTTATAATATATTAATTTAATAGCAATACAAATAATATATGAATAAAAGTGAATTAAAGTTAAACTTCTATAGGATTCAATTAATTAAAAGCTTGGAGAATTCTGTATTAAAGTTAAGAACATTAAATAACAGATTTGAGTTTTGACAAAAAATTAATATCATATGTATACTATTATTACTATAAAAATATTTTAGAATAATTATATAGATTATTCACACTAAAGAATATTTAAAAAATAACATAATCATTTTAATAGGTATTTTTATTTTTATTTTAGAATTAATTTTTAAGTTGATTATTTTTATTGTTTTTGTAAGAATAATTTATCTATTAGCTAAGCTATCATTTCAACGAAGAAGAGAAAATTAAATATTAATAATAAAATGATTAAAATAGTTCCAAATCTTAAATATAATTCTACTGACTTTTAATCTAAAATTGTTTCGTTTATCATTTAATTTTCTTAATTTACTACAAAAGCTAGTAATATCCAAATTATTGATAGAATTAATTCACATATAATTTTTATCAATCTAGTTCTTACTTTTTTATAAGGCTTAAAATAGAAAGATGTAAAGCTAGAACTAGCAAATATTAATGAGACAATTACAGTAACAAATTTAGGAAAATTATACCCAAAAAATAATACAAAGATAATCAAATATTTCTTCATCATTTAAATGAAGAAATAATATTTAGAATATGGTTGCTATTGATTATTTGATAACCTTTCTGTGAATAGCTCTATTTTTTTGTATTACTCTAATTTATTGCTGCTAAAAATTTAAAAGACATATCTAATTAAAATTATTGTAAATAATATTTCTAATAATGCCAAATACATGCCATATCTAAAAGACCACATCCCTTCCTAAAAAGATGAAAATTATAATAGTACTGATGATGTAACTAATAATAAGTTGATTTCATTCTCAGAAACTAGCTTATTTATTATGATCTCTTAGATTTTAATTACTTTTTAATTTGAATTTTATTTACAATATCTTTAACTCTCAAAGGATTGGTATATCTAAGAAATTGCAAATATAATCAGTAAAACCATTTGTTTGATAATAATTAAAGGAATATTTATCAAAAGACTATTTGAGAACCCAATTTTTTAGAATTATTTTGATGTAGTTGGTTCTATTTCATCAGGGTGCAATCTATAGCCAAAAATACTAAATGAAGATTTAATATTTTAGGTTTAATAATCTTAAACATAAGGAAATACAAACATCCCATAAAGCTAGCAGAATTTATATAAATTAGGAGGGAGCTATGCATTTAAAAATAAGATCATTATAGTTGGTTATACTGTATTTAAAAAATAAAATATCATTTAAAATTGCTAAATTAAGTTCATAATATTTTCATCAGTATCTTTAACTGAATTCAGTAAGGAATCTACCGTTTTAGAACTTAAGTCTTACTCATTAAAAATAAAACGTCCTATTTCAAAATTAATTGGCTAAGTAGAGTATTTTTAATTTAAGGCATACTCTCCTTGTTTACTTTAAAATAAGTATGTTTTTAAAATTAGAACACTTCCAGTTATTGCTTAAAAAGACTATTCTACTACTAGTTTTACAGAAAGAATATTGTTTACTATTTTATAATCTGTAAGAGAATATTGGTCTTTGTTAATTTGTGGGAAGAAGATTTAAATTATTTAGGAGTATTCTTGCTTTTAAAAATCAATTTATTTAATGTTATAATCGAAGATAAATTAAAGCATATAAACATTATTGGCTAGCACAACTTTTAGAGCAACTTCCATTATATTATAGCATTTCATTTAGCCACTTTCACTTAATGCAAGCCCTCCTTAATCGCAGATACAAGTATTATTTATTAAAATAGTATTTTTAAAGCAATTTGTGCATTATGTGCTTATTCCTTAGCATTTTGTACAGGGTAAAGAACATTTTTCACATATTTAAAGTTTATCATTAAAATATTCATTTTATTCACATGGATAGCATTATCCATTATTGATAGGAAAATGATTAATATCACACACGCATTTAGGGGGGTTTATCCTCCCGGATTTACATCTTAAACAATTCAATGAATTATATGAACAAGTTAAACATTTATTATTGCAAATAATATCATCACAATTTATTGATTCATTTTAATAGAATTATTTGTCACAATAACAAGATGGTGGATCTAACCTTTTCGGAGCACAAGAAGTGCAATTTTAAGGATCATCTTCACACGCTAAGCATTTGTTTGAACAGTTGACACATTCATTGATTGAATTTAAGAATTGAAATGAATAACACTCACAAGAAGGTGGATTTTAGGAATATTTATATGCACACTCAGTGCAATTAGTAGAATTATCTTTACATTAAGCACATTTGGGGTTACATTATAAGCATTTGTTAGATAATTTATCTATATAATAGCCTTTGACACAATCTTTGCAGAAATAATCTGTATTAAGTAGTTTATCTCTACATTGAAGGTTTTTTTCTTTAATTAAATTATACTCTATACATTTTTTACTGCTAATTTATGTATTTACGCATTCTTTTGAATATTCATTTATACTATAAATAGTATCTCTCTCATTACTTAATTAGAGACATTCTGAATAGCTAATTATATTAGTCCCTAAAAAGAAATAGCCTCTTTTAGGATATATGCATTTCATATTCTATAAATTAATATATATAAAGCATTTATCATCTAAATCGTAGCTAAAGTAAACATAACCATCACCTAAATATATCTTTAAATAATTGAAGTATATCAAAAATGGTTGAAGTTGATTAGAATATCCTATTTCAACTTTATTAAAATTAGTATAACTACTAAAGAAAACTATAAATTGAATTATTTCTCTATGATAATTACACAAGATCTCAAATTCTTGGAGCTGTAGATTTGAACTAAAAGGACTTTAGTTTCGAAAAAAAATCATCAATATATTTACCTTATTATAATCCAGCAAACATGTTTTAGTATCTTTACAATCCTTTCCATAACATATCTAGATAGAAGCTGAATCTAAATATTCTTTTGGAGTAAATGAAATATCTATTTAGTAAGAATTAATTGAATATCTCATAAAGTATACTCTCATATCTATCTTTTGAATGAAGATTGAGCATGAAAATGAGTGAGGATAGTTGTAAGTTTTACTCAAATCAATAATTTTGGCTTAGAACAGTTAGTGAAAAGCAAATCCTTATATATTTTTATGATTATAAGGACCATTAATAAATGATATCTTCATCGTAGACAAAGGATCTAATTCATTAAGAACTTCTAACTAAGAAAACTTTTCTGGAGAAAAAATAAAGTAAGCTAGCTATTAAGTTTATTACTACATAAAATGAGTGATAAGGTATCTGTACTTTAATCCAACTACATAGTCTAAGTTTTTTATAAACACAAAAGGCTAGGATAGAATTTCTCCACAAAAAGAAGAGAGAGTATTAAAATTGCAAGGACCTATGCAGATTCTTGGATCAGAATATGTCTAGGGATAACCTAAACTCAAATAAAAAGTTTAAAACTAAGAATTTGAGAAGACTGTTAATAATATCTTATCTAAATTAGTATAAATTCCAATCCAAAATCCCTCATCTTTATTAAAAAAATATTTCATTACTTCAAAATGATCTTTATTCATTAAGATCAAATAATCAAGGCCTAAAATTATTTCATATTTGATGTAGAAATAAATAATTCCATAGTTTTCAAAATATGTTAAAACAGATGAGTTTATTGTTTATTTATTTTTTATTGCAAAACTGTAAAAAAAAGAATCACCATCAAATAAATTTAATTAATTATTTTTAAAGACATAAGGATCTTTATTAATTAATTAACTACAAAGGGGGTCATAATTTGGGTCAGCTATTCCATCAGGAATCTAAAACTTATCTACAGTGTTAACCTTATTTCTAATTTTAAGGTAGTTATCAAACAGACATTACATTCCATCATCAAAATTATTAAGTGGACAATTTTCAGAAAGTTTATTTATTCTTGGTTTGATACATTAATTTTTACTTGTGCACCCTTCACAATAATTAGGACATCTTAGGCATATTCCTGAATCGTGGTAAAATTATTTTCTGCATATACAATTTAAAGTATTTTATTCTTGTATCATATTTATTGGGCATTGAATGTGTGGTGGAGTTTTATCTTTAACTTTTGGAATTTGTGTTGTAGTATTTGATTAAAGGCATTAATTGTTATTATGAAAATCTAATTGATAAGTATCTGCACATTATAAACATAATTTTCCTCTATTTTTAATATTAATTTAATAATTACAAGAATTAGTTTAGATTATTTATGCTCCTTTATAAATTTGTATATAAGCAATTTAAAATGTATCATGAGTGGATTATTGACCAAAAAGAAGGTGACAAGTAGTTAATTCAATGGCTTAGAAATTGAATGTCAATTATGGATTGTAAAATTGAGCCTGTCCTATGAGGTATCCATGTGTTTTTTAATCTTATTTTAAAATTACCATTAATTGAATCCATTCATTGATTGGAATTTCTTATGTTTATTAAAAAGATGAACCGGTAGACTGATCTATAACGAGTTGTATTTTTTTTAATGTTTCTACCCTAATATTAATGGTAGCAGTAGGAGATTTAATTCTTAAAATAAAATTAGTTTAAGTAGGAATTTGAAATATTTTAAAGTAGAAACTAATGGTAAAGCTGCTAGAATCAAAATTAATAATGTCTGTTAAAATATACTCTTAAGAGAATAAATAAGAAGGATCGTAATGGTTGTTATTTAACTATAATCTTTCGTTGTTTCCACTTAAACTATAAATATATCCATTGTTATTTAAGAAAGGTTGAAAATCATATATATAGAGTATTTCAGATGAAACATTTGCTTGATCTCCAAGTAAATCAAATATACTCGAAGTACTAACCACATCATTCCAGTACAAATAAAAGTTCTTAATAATTGTGCAAGAAGGATTAACTAAGTTACTAATTGAAGGATATCCAATATTGATTTCTAGATTATTTGGATTAAATTTGTATGAATTTGAAAGTACTACAGTTTATTCTGATAGATTTATAATACTAGGTACTGTTGTTTTGTGTATCGTGATGGCTCCATTTAGTCGGATATTATTCTAATCTTCATATTATTAATATATATACATAAAAACAAATAGCCAAGTATTTGAGCTCATAAAAGGATCATGTTCCTCTTTAGTTTAACTATTAGCTAATTCAAGTTTATATAACTAGGTTTATGGATTATAAGATATGCTCATTAAGATTTTATTTGATTAATGAATAGATATCATTGTATATTCCATATTTAAATATCCATTTAAGAATACCCAACCTGTTATGGTAATCCTATTTAAATCTCCTACTAAATTTTGAAAGATTATTTATCCTTTTTTTAAATCACCGCTAAATCCTAGAGTGCAAGGATTATATACAAATTCTTCTTATAGAGCATAGGAATTCTCTGCTACTAAACCACTTAATGTATACTTCAGCATGTAGATAATTATTATAGATACTTTAAACCCTTTAATCTTCATGCACTAAATTGTAATAAATAAAAGAACGAATGAAAGAATCAAATTTTATTTATTTCTTGCTAAATTTAATTTATTTGTTTTTCCTTATTTAGATTAATCTTCCACATATATAATAATAAATAAGAAACATTTATTTTAAAGGAATAATCATTAAATATAATCTGTAAGCTTAATATTGAGAATATCTTACTTGCTTGATAATAAATATTGTTTTTCCTCAAAATTTCGTTACTATTTATCTATTTACTTTAAGATTAATCTTCTAAAAAATATTGTAATTACTTTTTCCAAATTGATATTTTTATATGTGGTATAATAATATTCTTTAGAATTAATTTATCAATTACAGTTGCAGACATTAACCAATTCTGATTAATTAAATTCAGATTACAATAAACACTTTTGATAATATTTTAAATTACTAATAATTTTAAGGTTAAATAATAAATTATTCTATTAACTTAGTGAATTATTGTTTTTTTTATAGCTAGAAATACATAAATTAAATAAAATAGAAAA